>JAUBOD010000134.1:1745631-1784751 GCA_032353885.1 Nothura maculosa
GGGCAGGGCCACATTTTCACTTGCCTAAGCCTATATGCTGGTTGATCTTAAGAAACGTTGTGCTCCACTCCTCTCTCCCCTTCAGGATGCTGCCACATTGCTTTTTGGTCTGTGGAGATGGCAGCAAGTCACAGAAAAGAGAGAATTGCATAAAAGGTCTGGTGCTGCAGTTCTAACAGTTGAAACAGTTCTATGTAGTCTATATATATGACTATATATATTCTAGACATATTTACATGTCTAGAACTATATGTAGTTCTATAATAGGGTCTAAAAATAAATTAAGCATGCAAACCCCCCCCCCCCCTTCAAGGATTTCCATTAGGCCCTAATGAAGTGCAGAGATTAAAGACACGTGAGCTTGGGGACAATATTTATTAGTTCTTAATTACTGCAACCTGCCTGAGTTTGGAGGAGCCCAAGCACGCGACACAGCCGCCCCGTTCACATGCCAGCAGACAGGCCAGGAGGCTGTTCTGCCTTCAGCCCCTGACAACCCTTTGCAGTCTGAGCTATTTGAATTCTTACCTCAACTGTATTTTCAAAAGGTCTTCGATAAATGACACATCTTCCCAACATCTCTCTTTAGGCTTTCAATGGTAGTAAAGAAATAGAGATACGTGTACTCACATAAATTATTACCACTTTTCCCCCTTTGCGGCAATAACTCAAAATAACCTCCCGGCAAGAGCGTGAATCTGGTTTTGTCGTTTGCCTCAACGAGAGGCTGGTCTCGTGGATGAGAGACTGCAAAGCTCTGTGATGCTGCAATCTCGCTGACTTCTTTTCCCTCTGCTTGTTAAAAAATGCTTCCAAGGTTACCTTTAGCTCAAAGACTCTTTGGCTGATGTAGGATCACCTCTTGGACAACTGCAACTGCCTTGTAGCACTCAGAGGATTTCCAGCCATGCTCAACTGTGTTGCCCTCAAAGCAGAGACAGTCACCTACTCATGACAAGTTCTCCAAGTCAATGAGGAGTCAATGAAGAGCGCCTCTGCAAACAGCAAGATTGGGCTTTTCTCATGTTTCTGTTGTTTGCTGAGCTGGAGGTGGCGATGGAACTATAAGAAAATTCAGCGGTTAAGCTGTATTTAAATGGAAGTTTGGGTACAATTAGTGGGATTTGGTTTTTAAGTTTTTGAGACTGTTTCATGTTAAGATGTCCAAGCACAAATAAAGGGAGTAACACAGACTCTTTTCATGGAATGAGATACTTTGGTATCCAGAATCCCAGCACCACAGATAAGCTGCCAACACTACAGTAACACATACTCATGATCTCAGCAAGTGAAATGATCCAAATATTATTCTAATGGAGAAATGGTCACTTGCCGGCAGTGGGGCCAGAAAGACAGCAATGCATAGATTTATGGGTGAAAATGCAGAGGTAGTTTGGATGGTCCAAGTTGGCCTGAAGTTATTGTTGGCTGTTGTTTTCATTTAGCATGTGTGTCAAGGGAGTTCTGACACCTGGTTGATCTAGCTATTTCGTAAGCAAAAACAAGAAAACAAAAAAAATCCCTCTCCACCAAGGTTTCTACAACAAGACAAGTTAGAAATGAAAAGCTGTTTCTCATAAAACACTAAAATGGCTTAGTGTTTTTCTGACTGCTGGTGGCTTGTGACAGTGCTCCTGTGAGTGAAGGTAGCAGTACAGACAAGTGGATTTGGCCTGGCCCTAGGGACATGTTTGTCCTTGTCTTGGCCACGTCATGATTTTCTTCATGGGCTTGAGAACATCACAGCAAATTCCCTACGCTTCTTTCAGGTGAGCAAATGCTAGGCAGCATTTTTGTTAAGCAATTACCCCTCTTCCTTGGTAAAGTCTATGCTCCCTTCTCAGCTTGTGACTTGTCTGTATTAGCTGCTTTACCAAGCCAAAGTATTTTATATCCTTAAGTCTAAATCTCAATTCTGAAGCAATGCTGACTGCAACAACATTAAGAAGGCAGGAGTTGCAGAGTGCCCCTGTCATTACTGGTCTGGCAAAGTGACATTTGGAGACCACTAAGCAGCCTAGACCTGTGCCTAGAAATATAATCTAACCACCTGGAATAATTCAGCAACCTTTATCAACCTTTTCTCTTCCAAAATGTTCAGTGCAGAACTTGTCCCTGCGAAGGGGATGCACGTGATGGACAACATGCCTGCTCTTGCCTACAAGAGGGAAAGGACATGTTATAGCAGGATAATATGTACCTTAATGAAGTACTTGTCACAGAGCTCAGGACTATGGTCACCTACACTTCAGTGTATGAATTAACAGTAAAAATTATGGGGTTTATCTCCTGCACCTGCTCAAATACTTGACCTTTCCTGGTTCTTCAGGTGGACAGCTTAAGGCAGCAAGGGACAGAGAAGAGATGCCTTTTAACTCATCAGAGAGCAGCGAGATATTTTAATTGCTATTGGTTTTTGAGAGATTTGAGTAATTTCTATACATACAGTTTATTTTCCTATGGCCCATACTTTTCTGGTGATCTGGCTGATGCCAAGGGGAACTGGGAGAGATGAGGCCAGCGATTTGTTGGCTTTAATGCACAAGTGAAAGATGCCTTCAGTCAGCTGCAGCCTGCGTGCCAGATTTTCTTTCCTCAGTGCTCTCACGTTGGGGTGGAGAGGGCCGGCCTGCTCCTTCCTCAAGCTCCCTTTGCTCTCACACAATCTTTGTGGAGCTGCAGAAAAGAATTTTCCCATAAATAAACAAAATATTGAGTTACATACGGTGCAAGCGACGACAGAAGAGAGCCCCAAGTCATCCTCTTCATTTCTATGCACAACATACGTGCCAACTCTCAGATAAAAGATGCATGAAAGAAAAGCACATTGCTTCCAAGTCCGCATAGTTTTGCACTAAAATCACCAAGTCGTCATTTTCCACCTACTCATGTGTGCGTTAGGGTCTTGGGTTCAGCCGCCTGCTTGCCTATCTCCTCCAGCATGTCTTGCAAACAGCCTTCCCCTTTGCTCCTGGGAGCAGAATGTCACTCGAAGGCTTTAGTGACCTCAAGGGCCTCTAAAACTTGGTATTTTAGAGGCTGCAGCCAAACAGGTGATTTTTTAAAGGGTCAGAAGGCAAAGCACTAAGTGCTGACTTGAGATCTTCCGCAAGTGACATTTACAACTGGGTGAAATCAAAGATGTAGCTTTCCTGGAGTTAGCTGATAATCAATATATGACCCTAAAAGCCTTAATTTGGGCTTAATTGGTGCAAGGCCCTTGGCAATGGAGGTGGCTTCCACACAGATACTGTTGGGAAAAGTGGACTTGCTGCCTGGCAGCGCCTTCTGCTATCAAGTCCAGATGGATTCGTTTTCAAATTATTGGGACTTGATGATTTTATCTAATTCTCCTAGCTTCAGATCACCAGATGTGCTCTGAAAGACAGCGGGTCAGATGGCAGAGCTAGAAACGAGCTTCATTTCTGAAACAACAAAGCCACATCTAAGCCCAGAAAGTTTCTGTAACAAAGCTGCATTGGCTCCTCCACAGCAACACAGTCCTTATGCCCTTACAGATGACTAATCGAACGACTGGATTTCATCTTTTATATCATCCTAGATGACCTAGAATTAGGCTGCTGCTATTTTTTTTCCCCCATCATTTCACATCAGAAACACTTCATAGAATATTTTAAGGCTTGCTATAGACATTATTCATGAGAAAATGATTCAAAATATTCAAGATTGAAATATCAGATGACTCTAGTGGATTTAATTATCTCCTTATAATTGCTTATATAAGCTGCTTTGCTTTTTGGTTCTCATGGGATGAGGGCTCTCGTGTAATCGAGCTTCTAATGTTCACAATCACACTTATGGCAAATGTTTTTTTCTAGGGACTATTCTTTTCTGTCATTTTCCTGACGAATCTCCTTACCTAACACACCAACATACCAGAAGAGCTGCAAAGAACATGCGGACCAGGTACAAATGCTGAATTTGAAACAGAGTTTCTGGAGGATTCTGCACATGAGAAATACACTGCATTTTTAAAGACCTGCTTCACTTTCATGCATGCACGTTGACCATGACTTCTCCAAAGTATATCTTGGTTTTTATAAGTCCTCATGGTGAGAGGTTCCAGGGTAACGCTTCACCACAGCATTCACCAAATACCACAGGGATACCTAGAGTGGTATAACATGGTGCGTTGCTCTACGAACATATATAAAGATGAGGTCATTACACCCTGGAAACAAGTCAAACTGTCCCGTATGAACCTAGTTTGAGGAAGAAAATAAACATGAGGGAAGTGAAGCTCAATTCTGTAAATTGATAGGAGAGAAGCAGTAAGACAGAAAAGACTAAGAGCAAATGAAGACCAATCCCATTCTGTACTTTTTTGACTGCTCATTCTTAATAACCAAGGGAGGAATCTCTAGGTTTACAGGGATATATTCACACGGAAAGCTTAAATAACAAAGTAGTTGGCCCAAAATGGTGATTAAAGAACTCAGTTTAACAAGCTAGAAGGGTCTTGGTTGTGCAGCCATCAAGGATGGAGGCAGAATTGTTTCAGACACCTCAAGGAATTAAAAGTAGCAGTTACTGCATTCAACTGAGCCTGAATTTCCTCCCCGCGAGGTCCATCAGACTCTGACACAGTTTTCCTAAGTGAAAAGGTAGAGGCAGCACCATGGCTCCAATTACTTAAAACTAGATCGGATCAGGCTCTGGGAGAGCATGGCATAGGGAATAACTCTGCCAAGAGCGAACAAAACGAATGACCTAAGAGATCTCTTTCCTTCTCCGATTTTCACATGTGAAGTGCAGTACCATAGGCTTCTGTGAGGTATCTCACAGCAGCACAAAACGGCATCCAAGGCCAGCACAGGACCCACCATGGGCCTGCCTGACAATGCCTGGACATTGGGCCTGGGCGTGGGCCTGCTTAGGAATGGTCCCCATGGCGGCAGCAGCGCCACAGCAACCCGCACGCTCGTGGCTTGTGATTACTTCTTTGCCTAGATAGTTTAATCGAGATCAAAGCCCCGTGCAGGCGCACACTGAGATACTTCCTGCCCCAGGCAAACGACAGAGATAAAAGAAAGAAAATGACTTTTCCTACAACATTCTAATTGTGGAGCCCGGGAAAGAGCTCAAGTCTCGTGAGATCCTGTCCCTCTCCTGAATCCCAACATCCCACCAAGCTGGCTCTCACCCCAGCCCACACTGGCACTAGGAATCTGGGCCAAGCTCTACCGTCCCCAGCAATTCTCAACACCAGTATTTATGTCTACACTCAAGTTCAAGTGTGTTCACTGTAAATGCTGGCCTTTCTAAATTACAAAATATTTTGAAAAGTGTTTTCTTCTGGAATGCAGACATCAGGTAATGCTTCATCTGTTTCTCAATGGGTCTTTCTTCCGTAGATATCCATATACATGCATATAAGCAATGATAATTCCATATACCCTATTTTACATGTTCCCATAAGGAGAGTGACTGTGTAAGAGATACATGGTCCCAGCAAGACAGAGCTTGACAGCACCTTATGGCCCTGCTTGGATGTTTCCCATTTTCTGCTCGCTAATGTGATGCCTGGAGCCTTCCCAGCTCCTGCTCATGGGCCTAGGACCCCAACATGGCTCAGCCATCAGGCCCTATCTGAGCTAGGCCACAGGACTGCCCTTCTCCAGCTCCACCACTGTGGTGGATCGAGCTCTGCAGATCCTGCACTACCTGCCCGTGACCTTCCACTGGCCCAGCGATCACTGGGCCGCACGTGACCCAAGTCACCGTCATCAGAACTGACCCTCATACACGTTCCTGCAGAGAGCTCAGAGCTGCCTCATCCCAACAGACTCCCCCGAGGACCTGGGCTCCTGACTAAACCTGATAACACTAGAGCGTCCAGGCAGTGCCACCACAACTGCCATAAAACCTGCCCACAAGTACACACAATTTAGCTCTATCAGAAGCACTGAATGGTAGTAAGATATTTTTAGCTACAAGTCAATCTCAACAGTATTCCCACATAGACAAAGAGTTGTGGATGAGCAAACCAGCTGCACAATGTCTGCTGTAAAAATTAATCAATTCTGGGAAGTCCACAGTGCATCTGAAAGGCCTCATGAACAACCCCATTGTCATAATCACATCCTCACGGTCATGTAGATCACCAGGCTATTGCAGTCAAAATTTCTTGAAGGTTTTTTTAATATTTAGATGTTTTCCCAACCCTTTGGGAAAAATTCCAACCCTTTGGGATTTTTAACAAGGAAGACTGAGTCCTGTAAGTTGTTAGGTCTTTCAGGAGAACTTGGATAACTGTTGGACAAAAAATGATAGGCAAATTTTTACACTTAAAAGACAACTGAAAACAAGATTAAACATATATAATGTACATGCAATGCTTTTTCCACCCACTCTTGGACGAAAGCTAAAACTTTTGTAAAACTTCTTACCATACATATCAACAAATAGGTGATCTAACATCAAAGCACCATCAAGATTCGAAACATCTCAGAACCTGTGCATAGTAATTACATATCAAAAGTGTGCACCCACGTTTACAGATAGGAAAATGAAGATATGTAGGACCAAGCACTTCCTCATTTTCTATATCAAATGGAATTACAAGAACAATGAATCTGGCTCAGAGAAGCTCAGAAGATTTGCTTAAGGTCGCAAAAGAAAGTCAAGCATTGAGCCAGACTGTGAACTCAGGAGTTTCCAGGCGTATTTTTCCTCCACTTAATTATACCGACTTCTTAATTTGTCAGAGAGATGAAAGTTCTGTACTTCTAGTAGCACTCAGAAAACTCTTTTGACATATATTCCCTTTGAAACAGTTGATACTATGATAGACCAAAATGCAGACTAAGCAGCCCCACGATCTGAGTTGGTTGAGTAAATCTAAGTCAGCATTTGCAGTAATGTAAAACTCCCTGCTCTCCTTCAAACTGACATGGCTTCTCCATGTGCTCATCAAGTCTTGGCAATCTCTTATTCAGATATGCACCTTCTCCAAAATCATCTGCAAAGGAAGGCAGCAGTGGCAAAATGCTTCATAATTAACAGTCCAGCAAAGCGGCCCTCAAAGATCATTGACCAAATCTGCCCCACACCTAGAAAATTAATGTACCCGGCCTTGACAGCTGTATTCCATGTCTGGTGATGCCCTCATTACAAATGCTGAATATGCAACCACTTTTTCCTGGCAATAAAACCTTGACACAAGCTTAGGAAATCTACTGTACTTGTGAGAAAAGTGAGGTAAGAATATGTTTCCATTTACTCTCTGAAAGAAAACAAAAACAAATGACCTGCTACTGAATGTCCTTTTTATTCAGAAAAAATAAATCAGCAGCAGTCATTCTAATTTATGTTTCACTAACTTTTCCTTGAGATTATTCAGAAGAAAAAAAATGGCTGTCTCCATGGTTAGCTGGGAGAACATGAAGGATTTTCTGGTCCTGTTTGTTCTTACTAGGGGCCATAAAGTTCTACATCTTGCTGAGCTCCAGTCACTGCAAGACCGTCCAAACTGCAGTGACATTTCATAAATTAAATTAAAAAAAGAATATAGTACAATCTTAGTGGCAACTTCAAGGGAGAAAAGAAGAGACCAGGAGTGAACTTAATCTGCAGGTCTGACTCCTACTAAATCAATATACTCCAGTTTCTCCTTTCAGTTAAGTCAATGCCAGAAAGACTTTTCCTCTCTAGGAAAGAGCAAACTGAAAGAGAGCACAGGGTCAGGAAAAGCTCACATCCCCACAGATTGGTTGGAGTCCTAGGAAGAACCAAATGGAAGATGAGACTGTATGCCTGGAACTAAAGTGTTTTTCTGGAAGAAACTTTGATAAGGGCAAGCCACAGGTCTGCATTGCTGGTGTAATACCCAGGCTACAAGCAGAGGAACTGCTCCATTAGGAGGACTAATGCTAAAACAGCACTGCAGCCTCAACAGTCAAAATAAGAAACCCTGGAGTATAAAAATCTCAAATGCAGAAAACAAAATAGCTTCTTTGTCATGATGCAGAAAGGTTGGCCAGTTGATGCATCCATTTGACCCTAGCCCTTGCAAGAAGCTCTCACCAGCTGCAATGGAAACCGACCATGGACTCGGTGAAACATGCATCAAATACTAGCAAAAAAGTTCCAAGTGACAGATGGAAAATCCTGATCCTTCAAGTACTTTTGAGGGAAAGCAGGTGGACTAAGAAAACAGGTGGACAACTATTTCTTGCTTTCCATCAAGTCATTTTTCTCTACCAGTAGGTAGAAGTGGCACTGAGCACATGGATACGGTGACTTACCAGCTTCACAAACTCTTCGGTGAATTTGGTGCTTATACTACTAACAGCAATCGTCTTTTCAGAGCTCAGCATCTGTGTTTTCTGGCAAGAACAAGTGACTTCTATCCTTTGGGACCAAGCAGAAGACATTTAGGAAGCAGCAGGGTGACTGCCTGCAGTCTGTAGTCTGAAGCCACAAGTTTTAAAGACTCAGTAGGATATCTGCAATCTGAACAAGAGTCTTGTGCCAGATTCCAGTATAATGGAAGACACATAGCGTAAGGCTTGAAACAGAACAAATTCCTATTTTTGATGGGCAAGACTCTTTATAAACACATTTTGTTGTAAAATTACTACTATTGTGCAACTGCTACACCTACGGGAACACCAAATGCCTGATGCTTAAAGACTTAGCTCAAGCCCTCTGGTCTATACCCTAAGCAACATCCCTATTTATATACTAGAGACATGATATAACAGTGGCTGAAGTCAGGAGGAATCTCTGTACTCTCTTATTTTGACATTTTTTTCCTATTAATCAAAATGTAAATAAAATCTTTTAACTGGAGAGCATTTTGGTAAGAATAACTAAAACAAGAGAATGCGTCTGTGTGCTACCATATGCATATCTGTCTATCAACCTTTAGGTGTCTTTTTTTCTATTTCTGTCTTAGGCTTTGACTTTTTCTCCCAAAACCAGAAACAAATGTATATGTCATTATGGGATAATGTATTCTTTACTACATAGTTTGTAGTTAATTGCATGAGTACCACTTGTACCACGAAACTTCTGATTTAGGGCTCAGATTCCCCATTTTCTACATTGCTGTATAATACCACATTTTCTGGTGTCACAAACAGGGCAGATCATCTGCTAGTGCTTTGCTCTTTTATATGGTAGGTCTGCGTCAAACCACAACTGCACTGTAGCAAGGCAGAAAATGCAGCTGTGTATGAACATTTTCACAGAGAGAACTGTACTCTGCTACACACTCTTAGCTAGACTACACAAGGGACACTGCAAATAAAAAGAGCATCACACTGAAAAATACCACCCGGGCCTTGTCTCAATCTGTACCTTAATCTTATATTCAACCAGACTCAGCTGTAACCTTGACAATGTGTACTTTTCTTGTTAAACATGAAAACCGTTTCTCCCAAATCACTTCTGTTCATGAGATATGTAGTTCTTTTAACCTGAAAGTGTTCACTAAATTAAAATGGAACAATTTATTTTATTTATAAAAAGAAAAAATGCATGATGTTAATCACTGAAAAAAATAGTGCCTCCATATAAATTTTTCATACAAATGAAAAATTGTTTCTTTATCAATTTTATTTATGAATTATAAAATGGGGTTTATTATCAGGTAGTTTCAAGTGTGAGATAAGTAGCTTCAGGACTGACAGAAGATTCTGGCAGAGTGACTCCGTACTTTAGGAAATCTCTTTGCCTGGTTTCCTTGCCCTATTTTCCTTTTTCTTAGCTACCCAACAAGCCTCCTCATTCTCAGACTTCACGACAGTTTCCACTGTCCATATTGCAGCAACACCAGATAAAGAAACAGAAAGGAGCTGAAGTGCAAGAATCAGAACTTTGAGTCTCCCAGTCTCAAAAGCAGATGTTGACCTTGTGCCTATGGTCCGAACCTCCTGCTTTCCCCCAAAAACTCACATGTCCTGTCAAAGGGGTTGGGACCAGATTGGTGGCTTGGTTTTAGCAAAGATGAAATTGTGCAATAGCTAGTTAAAGTAGCACACATAGAAGAGGTACGAATGAAAAACAAGCCCTTCACAGGAAGACCATTGAGTTTCAGACCCATTTCTGCATTTGTCCAACTGTATTAGCAAAACATATCTCCAGTATCTCAGCATCCACAAGACACTCACAACAGTAAGTTCTGGAGCACTTTCCTTTTCGCTCTCATACATGCACCCTGCCTCATGGAGACAAGATAAGCAAATTGCCCTCATTAGGAACATGAGTTATTATGAGCTGTGTCAAGCACCACTGCAGGTTGTCATATGTGGTTTTGCAAACTTTCCCCAACATCGCTTTCCAAAGCAGCTCTCGTTTCCTTTGAGGGGTATGACACGGTGCAACACTCCACTCACATGATTCATATGCTGCATAATCAAGCGTGCCTGGAGGACCCTTCCTGCTGGATGTCAGCTGCCCACCTGCGTCTTCTGGGGAAAAGCACTGCAGGGACATGGGCAGCCTGACCTCATTTGTTTTCCTACAGCAGGCCAGATGATTTGGGGAAAACGGCCATTTAGGAACGTTTTGAGTGCATTAATGAGTCCATCATCCTGATGTACAGTGTGTGCAGCCGAGCCATGTCTGTACATGCAACACTGCTCCTGATGCGATGGAGATGGTAAAATTCCTCATGGAATTTACCTCTCCTCTCTTTCTCCGCCTCCGTCTTCAGCGTATTTGCCAGTGCAATACAAAGAGGTGACCTGTCCCCCAGGCTCCTGACCTTTCAATGGAGTTCTCAGCGGCCTTCCTCCATCACAGCTCTAAGGAGCTCTGCATTTCTGCCTTGAAGAGGGAGATTTAAAAAACAGAAAATATATTAAATGGAAAACACAACTGGTCAGAAAAGCCCCTTCTATAAAGTATGGGCCCGGGCAGTAGAGGTATTTTTCTTTGGGAATCAGTCACTCATGGTCTCCTGGCTACACTACATGTAAGGAACAAAAAAAAACAAACACGGAGAAAAAGTGGAGGATTTTTTGGCTGGCCCAGGAAGGAGATTTTTTTTTTTTTTTTTGGAAACAGGGAAAGGAAACTTAAAATGCAAGTGAAAGACCAGGAGCAATCAACATAATCTCAGGCCTGAGATAAGGCAAACAAAATGAGCAGCCTTTGGCCTCTCTGGGGCATCTTCCTTGCACTTCAACTTCTTTGGTAGAGGTCAGCCCTGTAATTATAACCCAGTTAACTATCCTTAAACTATTCTTCTGGTGATATAGATATAACTTCTGTGCTGCAAAGGGGAGCACGGCCAGGCCCTGAGCGCGTTGCCTCTCCATCATGCACACCAAGTTCATGCCTTGAAGTTTGCTGCAGACTAGCGTCTTCAGGTCCGTCGCACTGTGTATCTTCACAGCAAAACAGCTCTTTTGTCCAAACTAACAAGCTCTGCCACCAACAAAGCTCATCACTCTGTAGGATCCCATGTGAATATTGCTGACCACTTGGAATGGGAGCGAACTCATGGAGAGCCTGCTTGCAGTCTCTATATCCATGGTGTGGACATGCTCATAAATATGACAAGACTTGGATTTTCAAATAACTTAAAGGGTGTCACACCTCCAGATTCCATTATATTTTACTGTTATTAAGATCTGTGCTCCCACAGGTTCCTCTAAAACACTTAACTTAGTATTTGGCTTCTGGAGCCCCCCATCATTTGAAGAGATTGGCAGACATTTCAGAGCATCTCAAGATGAAAGTTCCTCCTCAGTGCACTGCAAGAACTAAAACATGCTACTGAAACCTACTCCATTTTTAATGTATTTGTGTTTCTAAACTACAGAATTACCTGCATTGTTCAGCGGGAATTAAAGCAGCACTAGAATGAAGATGAATCAAGCAGCAAAATCAACTCAGCCTGCCCTTGTGCATGGTTTCTGACAGCAACCAAAGCAACTCTGAGTCTCTAAAAAAGGAAACGAGTCCATCCCATACCATTTAGATCTGCACATGTGAGCCAGTTGCTGTTGACTGCCAGCTACCAGTATCATGTTCGTCCTTTGGCGGCCTCTCACGTTGGGCTAAGCCGCTTCATAAAGCCAGCAGTATCAGAAGGTCAGTAAGCAAGTCAGACCCTGTATTAAAAAGTAACTCCTCATTGTGCCACTTCTGGAACACTGCCATGAGCCTTGATTGCAAAGGATTTTATGCACTGCTTTGCATGCTTTTGTATTAAAGTCCAGTCCATAAAGGTAAAAATTACTGCTTTTTGCCTTTTCTTTTTTTAAACAGGTCTTGAAAATGGAAATGAATAAATTAACGTTTTCAGTGCTGTATACCTGCCTGCATGTAACCATCACTCTCTTTGTGCAGCGGTGAGAGCAAATGCTTTGCAAAAGCAGAGTTCAAAAGGCTTTGAACTGTTTAAATGCCCTGAAGTCACAAAGCAATTCAGCATCAGAGTAAGGGGGACCACACAGTCTGACTCTCTGCATTCAGAGCATCAATAGCACTGCACTTCCGAGCAGCAGGATGGCTTTGAAGCCAGTCTTCCAATCGTTCCCACTGACTGCAGAGCCGCTTTTCACTGGACGTGAGGCTGGAAGCTCCATCCCAGGTGTGCACCAAATGTGCCCCAACCTGTAGTGGGGCAGAGGAGCCCAAGCCAACGCTTGGGTCTGCAGATAGCTTCAAGCCACGTACTGATGGGAATGCTTAGTCCAGGAAGCTGGACTAAATCTGACATTAACCCCCAAACGCTTTTAGTGTAGATGCAAGGGCTTCAAAATCAATTGTTTTGATCTGCAGATATACTTGTATCCCACTGGATTGTCTGCTTTGCCTTCTGCCCCGATGCCTTCTCCTGCCCAGGTTTGAGACTTAAGCTCAGTTCTGACTGAGGGCAGTCACTGTGGAATAAACTTGGGAGCTCAGCTCAGTTCCCCTGAGCAGCCACTTACTGCACAGTTAGAGGCCACACAGCCCCTCTCCCTGGGACTAATCTCAACAAGACCACGTGACTAAGCAAACCCCTCATCCCAAAAGCCTGAGCATCCAGCTGAGCAGGGGCAGCTGGGACCAGAACTCTTCCCCTGTTCTTCCAAGTGCTGCTCAGAGAATTGGCTTTGGAAATGCTCAACTCTTTCACTCAACTTTGCTGATAAAACTAAAACGATTTGTTGACTCGGAACAAAACACTCACTGGAAAGCAAGGACTGCAGTGGATTTGTGCCCAGGGAGAACTTTAGTCTCCACCAATACCGCAGGTCCTGCTGGGGAGAGGCTTTTCATTTTTTTCATATTATATTTTTGAAATATAGGAAGAGCTTTTTGGACCAGATTTCACAACCCCCATCTCTATTTTACTGCTAGACAAAAGGAAGACCAAGCTGCTTCCTAATTTCCTGGACAACAAGATAATCACAAGAGCTGAAAAAAAAGACTGCACCTCTTGACTTGAAAACACAGCTTTGCACCAGGAGACTGATTCCCATCCAGCTTCACTGCAAGCACCGGAGTTCACAGCTGGTCAGAAGTAACCACATCTTCATCACGTCAGGGACCGCATGGAGCCGCACACTTCAACCCCAGCTGAAAGGTGGAATATTATTTTTACTCAATCAGCCACGCTGCTGCTACGACTGCTTCCTCCTCACTGTAATCTCACGGTGTATGTTCATAAACAGAATATAAAAAAAGGTCTTTGACAGTAGACACTTTCAGCTGGGTTCCCCCTCTAGGACGGGCTACCTCCTCAGTAATTACTGCTGGCATGAAACTGGAGTAACACGGTAACGAAGGGGATCCCTTGAGTTATATTCCGTGTCAGCTACCCCCATGGAACCTCATTAACTTCACTGAAGCTGCAGAGAAATAACAAATTGCAGAATTTGGCCTTATTTTTGCAAATGCATATTTTAAAATTGCGCATCTGGAATTTGAATTCTCTTCCAAATGCTGCATGTGATTTGTTCTTGCCAGAGCAGCACACCTGGGACTAGGAAGGGGGTTTAGATAAGTGCCTTTCCATATGGCCCACTGATAAATGATTCATTCTGCACAGCTTAACTTTGAAAATAAATTCTGTATCGTTAAGATATTAAGATACCAGCCTCATATTTTACCTCATAATTGCACTTCACATATCACAAAAAGGGCTTTTCTGGTGTTTTTGCTAGGGCTGTTTGTGGACGCAGCCCGCAGATCTGAAGCGGAGCTCCTGAAGCCCAACTTCTTCCCTTCTCCTTCCAGCACATAGATTTTTCTCTTCCTCAGAGGATAGTTTATAAGTGGCTTAATACAAAAAAAATAGTGTTCTCACATATAGAGTTAATAAAGTTACAGATTCCAAATACTGACTTAAAAAAAAAAAAGAAGAATAAATACTATTCTTAGGAGAGGACTTAATTAAAGATGTTACCATGAGAAAATATAGCTTACTGGAAAGCAAGAGTGGAGAGATGAAGGCATGGTGCAGGTCCTCCTCAGCGTGACAAGCTTCTTTAACCGGTCCTCCAGTTGCTCTTCTCTGTCTAATGCGAGGTCCTAATCTTCAAAGCTCTCTTGCTTATGGATTTCCAGTGTTAGCATCAATACAATATTAACCTCTTGCTAGAGGAAGCAATCCTGTCAGAAGATTTCCCATTCAAAACCCAAACTCCATCATGGTGTAGACTTTACTCCCAACAGCCATGGCAATGGATATACCCAGCGCTAATAGCCTCCAGTTGAGATCCCCCTGGAAGCATGTGAGAACATGGGGGGATGTGCCTATCTTCATTTTAAGGAAAGCATAAGAGGAACCAGGATCTAGAGGGAGACACTAAGTGATTTCCTAAGGTCACCTAAAAGATCTGGAGGAAGCCTAAGAAAGCAACTCCAGCCTCTTCACTGTCTGCTGCCTTCACCACAACAAGCACAATACAAATATCTGAGAACTCAATTATGATTTCATTCTAAAATAGAGCGGCCTGTTGAGCTCAGAAAACTGCCTGTCTTTCCAAGCACAACTGAACCAGCTACAGGCAGGTGAGGGTCAGGAACATCCTCTACACACGTATGAGATCCTCAGTGCATCACAGTGCAGATGACCTCTGGGGTTGTGGCCTGCTTTAGGCTGTGAGGAGCCAGCTCTGGGTGGAATGGAAAACAAGGACATGAGTCAGAAGATGGCCCAGGGACCCCGATGTGGACAGGAGACCCCTGTCTCCCCACAGGATGAGTCCTAGCAGAGGAAGAGAAGCTCCTCTCTCAGGAGTGAAATCCTCACTCAGGAGTCTCTCCAAGTCCCTGCTGCCTTGGGGTCCTATCCCCTGAAGAAATACCCACGTGCTTTCAAGTCAATCCTATCCCCTGAGGAAACACTCAGGTGTTTTCAAGTCAAGTGGTAAGGATGGCAACATCTCCCAAGGCTTTGTTTTTTATTTAGATCTCCTTCAGGCATTAACACTTTCAAAACCAGTGAGACTATCTGCTTCAGTCCTATTAAGTCCCTAGCAAAGCTTGTGCTTAAATTCAGCTTACTTGCAAAATAAACCAACAAGTTGGAGTAACAAAGTAACTAGGAGTAAAGGAAAGAAATTTAGCACAGGCAAATTCAGGCTGCACATCTGGAAAATATTCCTAATGGTGAGACTGGCGAGCGTATGGAACGGGCTCCCCCAGGGAGAGAGAGATGACCCGCACTTGGAGTCATTGTAGGCTGGACAAGGCCAAACGCTGGAGGGAGAGTCGGGAACCACGTAGCCATGGCAGAGGCGGGAGCGATTTGATATAGTAGGTGCTGTCTCCAGCCTCGCTGCGGGATTACAGAGCTACCCACAGCATTTTTCTTACATCGTATGCAGGGACGTGTACAGTTACCCCATTAAGAAGGATGATTTGAGAAAGTGCAGGAAACAACAAAAAAAAAACCCACATTTTGGACTGAAGAAACAGGTCTTCACTTGGGGTGCAAGGAGAATTTGTCAGGTCGCAAATTGAGCTGGCATAAATCAGTATAACCCCAAGGAAGAGGACCCTGTGCTGATCTGTACCCACCAACTACTCCTGATTGCTATGCAAAAGGAGGTAATCCACATTTCCTGCGTATTCCAAGTGCTACTATAATCAAACTGCAAAACATGGTGTCGTTTGCTAACCAAAGCGCAGAATTAAAAATACGACAAAGTCGAAGTCTCATCTCGAGAACTCCTTTCATAGACAGGGCTCTATTTTCAGTCCCAGGTGCAGTCTATAGATGCTTAGGCACATGATATTTTGTTCTGTACAAAAGCAGTCCCAGGTGAGAGTTCATAGATGATATATCTAAAAAAAAAAAAAGAAAAGAAAAAAAGACAAAAAAAGCCTTGCTCTCAGTTCCAAAAATCTGTCTTCCATCTTAATTCTATCCATTTAAATTTATTGCTGCTGAAATTCCCAAGGTCTGCCAAAATGTAAGGAAAGTTGCACATAGGCAAGTGTAACCAGCACAGCAGAGAGAAGCAGCGGGGGAAGAAACGCTGACTAGGACAGAGCAGCTGTCTGCAGTGATTGCAGCAATGCTGGGGATGCAGGCTTTAAAATGAGCAAAGCAAAACCAAAATACAAACTAGAATAATTCCTGCCCTGGGAGATTGCATCAGGCCAGGGTGCTCTCCTGTCTCCAGTCATGACCCGCTCAGGTGAAGCCTGCGGGTATCTCCACGACTCCTCTGCACATTTGGGTTGGGATCAGCCAAATGTTCAAAGGTGAGTGGAAGCAGGGTAAAAACAACTGAAGACACTTGGAAGGGACTGGCAATTTTCAAAACCAGAACGCTCTGGCAAATTATCAGTTTTCGTTTACCCTCAGAATCAGTTGAAATAAAGAAACAAATCAAAGTAGTCAAAAGGAGCTTTTACCAAATTCAAAGTATTTTAATTCTATTACTATTTTCAAAAATACATTTTGCTAAAAAAACAAAAAGAAAAATTTGCAACATGGAGATTTTACAAATCCTTAAAGACCTTTTTTTTTTTCAGAAAAGCTATGTTAGAAACACTCCTACCTGTTCTGCTGTGTTGTAAGAAATGTCTGCAATCCATCCTTTTACAGAAAAAATTACAGAGGTCATTCACAAAGCCGAGTCCTAAACGACTGGATATAGTCCATAGACTGGATTTAGACCACATTAAAACCGTGTGGAGATGCTCACTGCTTACTTCTATAGCTAGTTCTGCATGGCTTTCTAACCACAGAGCTTAGAGAAAGCTCTTTAAAACTGTATTTTCCTGATGCTGTAAATTCCAGGGATAAACAGACATCTGACCAGGTGACAGGAGGGCAGTACGGCCAGAGGACCAGGTCCAGTCCTTCAGTGAGGGCTTGGTGGTGATTTCTAAGAGACTGATTAGAAATGTGCAGACAGGGGTTAGAAATAACTCTTGTACAAGTCTTAGACACTAATGCAGATATATCTGTATTTTTCCATTATGTCAAGAGCTTTTGCACGTGGGTGCAGCAGGTCAAGCCTGCACCTCATTTTGCTGCTCTACTACAAACCCACCATGTGCGTCGCTGGCTGGAGTATCTTAACATATAGGCTTGGGCCTGCCCTGAAGCTGAGATACTTCCACTTACCTCAGGGATTTTAGAGGGAATGGAGGGAATCCCAGTCTGCAAGGCACAGCAGCAACAGCAAGGAAGATCAGGCCACCTTCCTCTGCACTGCAGACCTGTTGGAGCACAAGGACATTGATCGTATCTACTGGCATTCAATCAGTATTCGGGCAAAGCAAGAGATATTTGGCCTTAGTTTTCTCCTCAGACAACATCCAAGGCACTGGATCATGCCTTGGTTCAAGAAATACCAAGTGAAATGTCAGGAAAGGGTCAGACGACGTGGCCGGTGCTCCCCACTGGCCCTAGAAAGTGAGAACCAGGGAAAAATCAGCAAAGTATCACAGTACTAAAGCAAAAGCTCATTAATAAAAGTGACAGAAAAAGCTTTGAGACAAGGAAAGTTACCCAAGAGCAAAGCTCACTGGACTCTGCAATAGTCTCCCTTAGGAAAGCTGCAGTAGTTCTATTACTTGAATCGTTTTATAACTAGACTCATTAATATTTTTAAGAAGCTACTTTAGGAAAGCTTCTTCACTGGCAGAGAGGTAGACACGATGATCTAATAGGTATTTTCCATCTCTCAATTCAATGAATCTTCTTCATTTACACCAAAGAAGAACTCAGCTGCATGTCAAAGAAAATAAATTTCTGAAGAGCTTTATTTTTTCAGTATTGACCTCTGCCTCCTTGTTGAAATGTCAGACTGATGCTTAGCACAACTGGCCCCCAGTGAAATCTTGCTTGAAACAGTAATTTTGGAAATAAATTCTGGGCATGACTAGTATTAATGTTTCTCAGTTTTCAATGAAACTCTCTATACAGACAGGAATACCGCAATTCGGAATCTAGGCTGTCTCGGCTTGCAGTGAGTCACATTCCTACATCCATACATGGGGCAAGGAGAAGCTTAAGAGAAATCACAGGGAGTCCACCAAGAATTAAGTGTGTACAGTGAGGGACCTAAATCTGCCTTACAGCCCTATCTGATGCTCTCACCCCGCCAACCCAGAGCACTTTGACCCCTTGATAGAGCCTTTCAGAAGTCCAGAGACCACAGCAGGGACCAGGGAATCTGGGAAATGAGAGGGACTCTGCAATAGGGATGGAGGATCAACCCATGCAACCCACGGAACAACTCACTAGATCTTTGTGTAAAGAAGAGATAAGGCCTGTCCAAAAAGCACACCCTGGACAGCACGTTACGCACAGCTCCTACCCAGGGATGGGACATTGTGGACCTTAGCAGTGATGAAGTCAATGTTTCCAAGAGGAGCTATGCTCAAGTTGCTCAAACCACACCGCATTTCCCACTTGTTTATCTTTTAGGGAAGCCTATGAGCTCTAAAACCTGGGGTTAGGTTTTCAGCATTAAAATATTTTAAATACAATCAGAGGAATAGTTACAGAGGATGCAACTTCTCTGGGTAGCATTGTCCTTGCAAGACATATATTCTATGTCATCTTCATGTCCCTTAGCCCCTTCATGTCATCGCTGTGACTATATCTGGCTACTATAAATACAACATGCCACTGTCCAACAAAAAATGATGCTGCTGTTGCTTGACTTAATAAAGGGTTCACCAACGCACATCATGATATGAGGGAGAACTGCAGGCTCAGCAGAGACAAGTTCTTCCTAGAGACTCCTTACAGACAACACAGACAAAACCCGCCTTGTCTTCCCAGACATGAAGTGGAAGAACTGAGCCCAATTCAAAGCCTGTTAAAGCCAAAATAAGTTCTTCTATTGATTTTCATATTTAGGCTTTAGGACAACTAACTCCTCCAAACCAAGAGAAAACGGAGATTCTTCACATGGACCAAAGCCACAGCCACACGGCCATCTCTCCGTCCCAAAGCTCAATATCTGAGGATGTGAGTGTGAATTTCTAGGCTGTTAAAACCACAGAAACTTTGCCACTCATTTCAACAAGGCATAGAAACCTGACTATACTGCTCAAGCCTAAGCAAGTAGTGTACAACCATGCAAGGTCATGAAATTTAAGACCAGAAGCAGTGATGAATTCCAAATCTCAGTATCACCATCCTCAACTCTGGGACACCCTGACACCTAGTGGAATTAGGAGATTCAAGCCAGAAGCAGCAGAGACCTAGGCTGCCCAGAGCCTTTGCACTCAGGCACTCAAGCCCCATGATGTCCTCAAACTTGTGCCAATCCTTCAACTCACTATCTGTGACTCACAGACCTCTTATATCTGTATTTCACAGACCTCTTAATGGTTAATTTGGGTAACCCTGGAGGAAGACTATTATTTTGTGCCTTTCACAAGAGTATCCAGCCTTGATGTGACAACATAGCCAGACAGAGAATCCACTTCTCCCTTAGTTGAGTCCACTGAATAAGTTGTTCTTATTTACTTACTATGTAAATATTTACTTACTGTGTAAATATGTAAATGTAAAAATATTTTATATTTTTCTATTTTTTTTACTGCGTAAAAAAAAAAAAGTTGGGGTTACCTTCTTCTTGACGTCCAAAGGAGCTAGGAGCACTCAGTCATTTGCATGGCCTGGCTCATACAAGGACTCCAGCTGTAGTGTTACTACTGTAAGTTGGCTACTTTCCTTTCCCAGGCATGGCTATTAAGTCTGGGGAAGAAGCTTGCAGGAAGGTGACTGGAGGCAGGCTGGGGTGCCTCGCAATGCTGTGATCTGCACAGATTGTCCTACCATCTAACACTGCTGCCTGCACGAAATGCAGATCTGGCTGCCAAACTTAGAGACAAATGACCAAAACATCATTTTACTCCTTCTCACTATGGGTCATTTTTGTTGTCTCTTTGACATAGTTTAAAAAAAATATTTCTCACATCAGTATTTGAGATCATTATCGGGTCTCCTCTCCAAGTATTAGTGGAATCTTTTAAATCTCAATCTGTAGATTAAGAAGTGACGTGTCAGTGACTTTTATGCTTGCAAATCAAATTCACCAGACACATGGCACTGTATCTTCCTCACTCACCTCAATGCTTAGAAAGGCTGGCATTTACTTCTGCAGTTATAAGGGGTTCACAAATAGAGTTTTATTGCCATCAGAATAAAGAGTGTCAGCGCCAGAACACAACTGGGATCTTCAAAGTCACTAACCCAACAATCTGCTGACTAATGGAAATCTCTGCTTGAAGTTTACCAGGAAACACTGGAAAACTTCCAGGTAAAATCCTTCATGGACTTTTCTTCTACTAATGTAATTTACTACAACGCTAAGAGGGAATAACAGGTTTCAGGCAGAAAGAGAGAGTTTCCGAACCATGTCCAAAGAAAGCTATAAAGCCCTTAATTACCCTGCATTCTCCAGCAGCACAATCAAGGATGATGAGCTTTCTTCTTCCTTTTCTGGTTTTGGAATAAGTTATGGAATAATCCTCTGGACATTCAATCTCTTCTGTGGTTTCCAGGTGAGCTTTGGCCTCCTTTAACAGAACAACTTTAGCAAACACACTTTTTAGAAAGTTTTGGCCATGCAGCAAACAACGTCCTGGGACCATGCATCACTTCACACTGAGCTTTATGATTTCTTCAAAAATGATATTATATAACTGCCACCATCTGAACTGATCAGATGTCAGCTCACAAAGCTCTCCAGCGACTCAGACTGTGCTACAAATCTTATTCTGTGTAATCAATCTTATCCTCCTTTCTGTGAGTATTTAAAGCCTCTGCTCCAGGTCCAGAGTTTCTTTACCAAAAATACAGCACAGCTACATGAGAAAACAGAGATTCTGCCCCCAAAAAGGTACAATTTGAGGACCATTTGGGGTCAAGACTCCCCAAATACCACCACAAAGCTAAGCTAAGAGTGGATTTTCATTATTTCACCACCCTTTGATCCTGCTAGGGTTCAAATTAGCTGCCTACATGATAGCTATATGTCTACAGACCGCTCACAGCTGCTGCAGGGCCCAGCTGGTTCCTCCACATAGGACAAGACCATTTAGCACAGCTCAAGGACCTCCATGCACCCTTGGTGCTGTAAAAATAGGTGGTGCCAAGTCTAAAGCCCAGGTGTCACCTGAGGGGCTGTAATTCAGCACACCTAAAAGGGCAACACCTAAAAGCAGGAGTTTTCCTCCTGCTCTGCTAGAAGATGCTTGAGCTTTAGTCTTGCAACTCAAGATTAAACTCAGGACCATCCCCAGCTGTGTTCAGGGAAGACTGAAAGCCTTTGGTGTAAAGTTAACTTTACACTAAATTTCATGTGACATCTTTGCTGGGTCCTTCCCACCATGAATGCTTTCCATACTGCAGGGGGGAGCAAGCACATGGCTCTTTCTCTTCACACTTCATTTCTACCAGTGGATGTGGCTGCTATCAAGTGCTGTGATAACAACCTAGAGCAGAGCAACACCAAGACTGAGCAGAACCACAAGAGCTGAGCAAAGACCTGCCCATTCCTTGGGATTTTTTCCTAATGGTACAGAATAGGGGGGAAAAGAAAGCAACTGCCAAAGCCCAGGGTTCACCGTCCTTGCCGCCGAACCCCATAGGGGTTCAGCTGAACTTGCTGAGATAGAGCAGCATGTTCTTGGTCTGCAAGCAGATGCAGCAAGCATAGAAATATCCTTTTCTGCTTCTTTTAGTAACAAGACAGATGCTTGTTTCAGTCTTGAAGGGCTGAAAAATACACAAAAATACACCATTGTGGTGTTTTGTTCAGCTTTGCTAACATTACAATAGCATGCAGGCCTCCAAACAATTCACAGTCCACGCAGGGGGAACATAATGATTTGCCCAGCTCACACAGAAATTTAATAGCAGAGCCAGCAATATAACATTTTCTGTTATGAAATGCTCTTTCGTTGCTGCAGCCACTAGTATGTTGTACCAACCCGATTCAACTAAGCATCTACACAAAAGAAATAGCCTTTAAAGGCTTCTTGTTTAGGGAAAACAGAACAAAGAACCAAAATTCACCTTCTATGAACTGGACTTGCTTGATCTATCGTTTTGCAAAATGTACCAACTGTGAACCTCTACCTCTCAGTGTTTTACATATCTGTCTGGAGAAATTACAAATAAACAAACCTTTGGATTTTTACCCTAATAAGCAATTAAAATGTCATTATGACAATAAGTTGCCATAAAGGTACTTAGATGTAGTAAAAACTGTATGCAATTGATCATCCTCTTGTTTGGGTGACCTGCACATACATTTTGGTGGTGCTCCCTTCACAGGGACAGTCCTTGAAAAGCCAAGGCTTTTGAATTTTCTTATAAATTGAAGTTTTCTTGCATTTTTCTGCACTAAGTTTTCCTGCTTGTCGCTATGTATTTGCATAGTGGGGGCTTTCGAACTGGCAATAGTTGAACTTGTGTCCTGGACTATCTCCTCAAATGAGAAGTTAGTCCCAAAAGAATTTTTTAAGCCAGGCCAATGGTTTGAGATCTGAAATTTAAAATTTTGTGCATTTTGCTAGTTCTTTATTCCTGTTGCTTTTGTAACTAAATTCAATGTTTGGGTTGACTTTACATGGTACAGGCCTGAGAGTTGGAGGGCAGGAAGAAGACTTGGATCACATTCTACTTGGATAATACTCCAATATGTCTGGATATATATCATAGGAGTCAGTAGGCTCCTGCTGCTGACTTCTCTTAATAAAGCCTGAACATGGGTAACTCTTCTCTACATCTCAAAACAGTACAAGTTTTCCATGTAAACTTCGGCAGGATGAGGCCTATGCACTAAACAATGACTTGATCTTTTGGATGTTTTTTAGAGGCCAGCTTAATCTTTCCTCTTCATGCCAAACTGTACTGCAGCAATTTGTTGTTGCTCTTGCCATTTACACACAGCTACTTGTTCTTTATGGTAGTTCCCAAGTCATATACTTGTCTGGGCACCTCTATTCATTTCTATATTAAACAGTCAGCAGCTTAAAAGAGAAACCCAGCCCTGAGCGGAGCATTCGCCGGTGAGCGGAGCCATAAATCACTTGGCCAAGTTCTCAGAAGCGACTGGGCAGAGCGAAGTTTCCTAGTTGTAAACGTCCCCCCACCCTCTTGCAGACTCTTGGACCTCTGATAAACATGAGCAATTAGCACCTTCACAGACATCATTTTCCTTCCCCGCTGCTGGAATATTGGATGCTCCGAAGGAAACTGTGCCTTGGGGAGCGATTCCAGGAAGGTCTTTGGGATTGGGCATGGGATTATTAACAGTGCTTTGAGTTATTCAAAAAGTGATGTGCTAACACGCTCCTCTCACCCACACCTCTGCTCCCCTAGAGTGACATGCCCCGTGACAAGCCCATTTCTGTTTGATGGGAAGAAAAACAAACATTACGGTGGATAATCAAACAAACGCCGGCTCTTCAGTTCTTGGATGGGAACTCACTGTTAGCTAATGGCATAAAACATGGGGAGAATGCTCTATAATTAAACCCTTCTCTGGAAATATTTGACGAGGTTTGGGATGAGCTACAGGAACAACACTAAAGTCGGCAGCAGCAGGAAAGGCTGCATGAGACTGGGACTGAGGGATTTTCATCAAAATATACACTGGGGAGAAGCGTGAGGTAGGACACCGAGTTAAAGAGAGGTTTTTAGTGTGGGGTTACGTACACGTATCCCATGGACACTAGGCCACATTTCCTGGGGTTTTCATCACGGGTTCAGCTCCTGTTTCCCCGCTGTGGTCCCAGGCCAGTATTTTTCTGGGCATTACAGTACTCAAGCTAGGGTAAGAAGATCACAATCTCTATTAACTGATGCAGGAATACATCTGCAGGATGTGAAATACAACCCTGACGTGCAAACCATGGCAAAAGGTTTCAGAGACTTTCAGGAAACCTCCAGAACCTATAGGAGACCTTCAGGACCCACAGGAGACCTTCAGGATCTACAGGACACCTTCCTGTAGCTGCACTTTCCTAGTGTTAGCCACACCAGCACTCACCAAAGCACACTAACAAGAAGAGGGATGATGGAGCTGGAAGACCTGTGTGATATATTGAGAATATCACTTGGAATTGGTAGCTGAAGCGACTGCCAGCAGTCCAAAACTGCACTCGGGAGCGCAAGCTTGGCCTAGCAGATGGGCACAAGACTATGCAAGGCTCCCTCCTTGCCTTCCCTTCCCTCCTCTCCGTGCCTTCCCATACAAGCCATTAAATTTCCCCTTGATATGGCAGCAATGTGAAACAGCCGGCAGCTGCATGTGAGCCAGACAGGGAATATGCCCATGCCACCAAAGGGTTAATGGGGGCAATAAAACACAGCAGGTGTGAGAAGGAAATAAAGCAAAATTCCCTCCTTCAGGAGCAATAGAAATGATAGAGAGGATAGACTGTAATCTACAGAAAGTGGGACAACGCTGTTAGAGTCAAATTAAATGCACAGAGTGGAAAAATCCGAACCGACAGTTTATCTGTGTTCATGTGTCTGTAGGTCATTTACAGCCACCGTTGGAGTTTGCCTTGGATGGATTCAGGGAGAATTCATTTGTGGGGCTTGTTGCCTTGGGAAGTACGGGCATGGGCATGCGTCTGCAACCACACCAAGCACGGATGAACAGGACAGCACACTTTTCACAAGCCTAAATCTCCTGGCTGTCCCAGCTACAGCAGCATAGGAAAACTCAAGGAAAGGAAATTCCCTTAACACAGAGGGCACAAACGATGGAGCTGACTGGAGCCCGT
Organism: Nothura maculosa; assembly: GCA_032353885.1. NCBI lineage: Eukaryota > Metazoa > Chordata > Aves > Tinamiformes > Tinamidae > Nothura > Nothura maculosa. Next base: position 1,770,823 of record JAUBOD010000134.1, read on the forward strand.
GGATTCCTGCATCTTCCTGGCTTTAGTTGGCATCTCAGACACAACCTGCAAGGTACCCAACCCTGCAGGACATGCCTACACAAAACGCAGCTCCCTTCCCCACAGCATCCTTCTTCTCTCCTGGGGATTTTTTCCTAGCTTGCCAGGTTGCCCAAAACAGAGGGTTTTGGGTTCCTCCAGCCTCCAAACTGTTCTTTCGCTTTCCTTAAAGAGCCCTGTTTGAGGTGGTGTAACAGCAGACGCGTCCCCTTTTCTTTTCCTAGAAATTGTTGGATTTCGTTACCTGCCAGCAACAAACCATGCAGCGGTGAGAAGGAAATATTCCCTGGCTCCTTTCCAGCAATGAAGTACTATTTCATCCTTTAGTAATCATACACAAGCTGATTAGATAGCTAAAGAGGCCGGAATTATTTATTCTCCGATTTAATGGCCTCGCAGTTGTCACAGTGCATTGGTTTAACACTTATATTTTATGGCCTTTGGGCAGCAAACTGCACCCTGCTGCTTCTGGCACCGCAATGGTGCAGAGAAGGGAGAACAGAAGCCTCTGCACAGCATACGGCAGGGAAGAGCCAGGGTGTTTTGGCACTGGAACCCAAATTTCCAAAGCTCCCTGAACTATTCAACTCGGTCAGTGGCTGTTTGTGCCCGCAGAGGCTCCACACAGCCAAGGGTCAGCTTGGCCATACAGAGAAGAACTGGCTGCAATGGCCACCTAGCCCATCTCCCGACAGGAGACCCCTTCTCAGCACGACTCCCGAATGCTAACATTGCACAAGTGGAGATGGGAATGCAAATTTATCTCTACTTTGCATAAGCAATCACTAAGTATCATCACCATTGAAGCCCTGATTTTGTTCGCAATAATAGCAAAAGAATGACACCAAATAAGTGGAGATTTCATTAACACTTCATTTAACCTTAAAAAGCTCACAGATATCTTTCCAAAGGGGTTATTTCATTTAGCAAAATGGAATTTCAAAACCCATAGGCACGGAAACCTGACATAATGTAACTCCAAACTGGCTGTTGACGTAACTGTAGTTCAGGAAGGGGAAAATCCGGTAAAAGAATAATTACAAGTCATTCTAGGAATTTGAAAAATGTGAATATATGCAAATCCATTTCTGCCAGCAGGAACTATGGCTTTTCAGAGATTATAGTCACTCATGTCCCCTTTGGTTCCCAACAGCCTTATCACACCCATAAACAGCCAGAAGAAGCGAAGGTTTCCTGAGTGCCAAAGCCCCTACGGGTTCCTGCCTGTGCTGAAAACCACACATCTGAGCTCAGCAGAGTAAGGTACTGCTCAACTCATGTGATGTCTGTGCATTTTAGGATAAATAATGGAGCTTATGTGAGATGTGAGACATGCTACATGCAGACCAAAGTTCACATTCGTGTCCTGATAAAGCCACCCATTGGTGATGATGGTTCTCCCTCTGAAAGCCTGACTTACTGCACACAAAAGTCCAAAGTAGGGATGGCTTTGGTGGCCTTGGATCTGTACTGCAGCCATGAGGTTGTAATCCATGACTACATGGTGTCCTCGGTGCTGTAAAGGAAACTGGTGGGGCGAAGGCCATGACCCTACCTGTAATCGAGAGATCCATACTGTCCTACAAGATGAAGTGTGCGCAAACCTAGAGACTGTATCAACCAAGGGACTGACACTAGGATGAACAGTGTTTGCTTGGACAAGAGCTCTTTGTTGTGAAATCCATTGAGGGGGGTTTCGTTTCAGGCCTAAAGAGGTGTCTGATTACTCCCGCTTGGAGATAAGGTACCTGAATGTCTTGTGCAAACAAGCAGAGGCCAGAGGAGAACAAAATAAAAAAAGGCAAAAAAAAAAAAAAAAAAAAAAAAGAGCTTGGTTGCATGTTGTCAAAAGGAAGAATGTTCTAGGAAAAAACCAAACAATTCCCTCTGACTTTTGTTAGCACTGATGGAAAGTGGCAACGTATAAAAACGAGCTTTACGGCTTGCCAGAATGTTGCTGCGAGTGGAACAGATGGCCAATTCATCTCCACCGCACTTGGCACTTCTCACAAGAGAAACAATATGTGTTTTTGCTCCCCTAATTTTTCCCCCAGGTATCCCAGCAGGTGACTGGAATGTCTGATGACAAGAATGACTTGACTTGTGCTCCCCGAGAGCGCGAGCAACTCGCTGCCGCGGCCCGGCCACCGCTTCGCCCGGGTGCCCGGCGCGTTCCGGGGCGCTCCGGGAGCTCCCAGGATGGTGTCGAGCCGGGGCGACACGCAGCCTCCCTACACCCCATCCCCGACACCCAGCTCCTTTCCTTACGCTGAGCTTCGTTTCTCTTTTTCCATTCCAAAAACCCTCGTTTTCATATTCTGCTGTTGTGCATAATGTGTTACGGAGATGTCTTTTATAATTTAATTCTGGTGGTAGAAATTCCAAGACTAGGCTGCCTCCACATACAGAATAATTCCCAGGGATAACCTTAATTTCTCAATTTCTAGTTTTTTTTCTAGAGAAAGGCTAAGCTGCCTCATTTTTCCATAGACAAGGAGTCCACAGAATGATGGCAAGAAGAGAAACACAGCACAGTCTAATAAGCAACAAGTTGTTGAAATGGCCAAGTCTCCTGTAAGCAAAAGGGAGTTAAGGATAACCAGTACCTCTAACATCCCGAGGCATGGATAAGGTGTTCCCATTAGAAGGGTAATTTTACAGCAATCTCTACATTGAATAACCAACCAAGCCAGAAAGGGACTAGAGATCGCCTGCATGCTCTGCTGTTGAGTAGGGGTATTCCTAAGATCTTTGCAGGACTATATGTTGTTGAAAAGTGTATGCTACAGTCCTACGAGCACTCCATGCTCCCAATGGAGTTTGCTTGGTCACATGAGTGATGATCATGGTATCAAGGTGGCCAGACCAGGCAATTTAGTCCTGATATCGCTAAATCCTACAAAAGCCATTAATGAGAACAAGATAGAGCCTTTTAGCCACAATTGCTGAAGTGCCTTTTGCAACATCCAGTGCCAGAGCTCTCGTGCTTCCTCAGAGAACTGCTTGACAAGGAACAGCCACCGGCACCTACAGCCATTCTAAAAAGTCAGTATTTAGGTCCCATAACAGGAGAGATTTTCTCAGTTCAACTGTGACTCACACGCTGTAACAACAAAGATTTTAAAACAGAAATCTCTGAGCTGGCAGTGATTATACGGCTAGAAGTTCTCAATTTTAGGTTGTATAGATTTGTCCTCCAAAGATATAAACATACAAAAAAAAAAAAGGATTATGAAGTCATTTTCTGAAGTAGAAGAATATGTGGATAGAACCCGCAGCTCTACAATGATCAAAGTCAACATCTTCAATAAAATTGACTCTACCCATTTTCCCAGTTTGCAAATGGTTCTGATATTTAGCTACCTGAGAGGTTTTATTACAGAGTCAATATTGACAATGCACCCCAAGGTAGATGGAAAATTTCTAGAGAAATATCACTGATATTCGATCAAATTAAAATGATACGTCAGAGAAACTGAATTTTGTTTTCATTAGTGACATGTTAGGAGAAATTCTAATGGATTGCCAAAACAGTTTACACAGGAGCTGTTATATTAAGATACATAGTATTATATTCCCCATAGAATAAAAATGTTTTGTCTTAACAGTAAATATTGACTAAAAGAACCCTAATTAAATTAGCATTCCAGTCGTGCTGACTCAACTACACTGGTATTTGGTCCCTTAAGAGAGCATTATATGCATTAGACACACATATAAAGGAATCAATCACAGGATGTATGTTTAGGATATTATCTTTCCAACCAAAAAAGTTGGGATTCCTGCAAGAAACTCTGATCCAAGGTGCTCGCAGAAACACAGCAGGCCAGGCAGCATCCCAGCCTTACAGACATGAACTCGGCCTTACTCACGTGTTATGAGGTATCTGGAGAAAGATTTATCTCATTTTTTCTCTTCTCATCTCACTACTTTGTTAAAGCACTATCTATAGAGAAAACAAAATAGTCTTGTGATCAAAACATGTGTGATCTTGGGCAATCAAAATAGTCTTGTGATCAAAACACATGTGATCTTGGTCAAATAAGCTACAGCCCGATATTTCCAAGATAGCTAGGCCTCGAAGACGCAGAATGGTACCAAGAGGCTTCCACCAAGAGGAACAAGGCCTATATATCTTTCAAATGCTTTACTTGGGCCTATTTTCAACATAGGTTTCTCCTGATTGAGCAGGATGCATGGGCACAAAATCAGTACAAAGAGTCCTCAGCCAGATGAGACTGCTAGAGCTGTGAGGGAACCCACTCCCTTCCTGATGTTCACAAACGGAAGAGTGGCTGCTTTAAAAATCTTGCATTTAAAAGCTATTTAAAGGTATTTAAAAATAGCTTTCATTTTGGTAAGGACAGCAATGCACTGCTTGGGAAAACAAGAACTATAAAGAACTTGGATATTTAAACGGTAGCTAAAAGATGAAAATGTAGTCCCCAATTCAAGTGCTTTTATATTTCCCATTTCTCTGAGGCATCCCATCTTTATATTCTTTATTTCACCAAGGCACAGCTCATGTATTTTTACATGTTGGCTGCTAAGACCAGGCAACTGAACTTGAAATTGCTGAAACACTTGAGGCTCAAGAGAAAAACTGCAACAGACTTTCAAGCAATGGGTAGTCCCTTCAGTCAGGGAGGTCCTTTTGTGCAGTCCTTCAGTCATCTAGTTCAGACTATCGCAAAAATGTTTTCAGCTACATGTCTGTAGATACAGCCCCACTTTGGAACAGTTTGTGCAACAATATTTAGATGTATTTAGGCTGAACTTTTCTGGTCTAAAGTGATCACATCAGCTCTGAAAGTACCAAACACAGATAGAAACTAAGAATATTCCAGGCATATTTTATAGTTGATTATTATAAAAATATTATTATTTATAATATTCCTAAATTCTGAAGCTTGCCCTGTGAGATGCATCAAAGCCAAACTTAAGGGTGCAGGTAAAAATGAACGGTTGCAGGGGTAGGATAGTGGAGCAGTCACCAAATGCAGAGGAAACAACAAATATCTCAACTACAATATTCACAAGAAAGAAATAACTGCTTGTCCCTACTCTGAGGTATGTAGGGAAGTCAAAATCATATTGAAATCACATAAAGAGTGATTTGGAGATCTTCAAACCTGTCTGGATGCCACTCTGTGCCACACTTTATAGGGGTCCCTGCTGGAGCAGGGTGGTTGGACTAGATGATCTCTAGAGGTCCCTTCCAACCTCAACCATTCTGTGGTTCTGTGATCTTGAAAATATCAAGGTGATACTAGGGGCTCTAGACTTTGTTGCCAGCAGATACCCAAAGTACTGCAAGCCCCCCATAAGAGGCGGAGGGAATTCATCGTAGGTGATGACTGCCCAGACTCCCCTTTGGCCACGGAATGGACATGCAAGAGGCCACGTGAACTTCCTTCTGGCAGCTGCTGAGGCCACCTCGGCCATGCAGAGGCCACCTTGGCCACATGGAGGCCACCTCAGCATCTCAACCCTCCAGGTTTTTGGAAGGGGAAGCAAAGTACAAGCTCCAGCAACTGTTCAGTTCCTCAGAACAAGTGCCCCAAGGAATTTGGGGAGCAAACAGTATCAGGCAGAGAGAAAGAAGGGACTGTTCATTCACTGAGGCTCTGCAGAGCTCTGCACTTAAAGGTACCGCGCTTTACAAAAATGCCCGAGTACCAAGCAGCAAAAATTGTAAGAAGTTATAACACATGAAGGAGAATGATTCCCGACAGCCCCTTGGATTCTGCTACAGGAAGGAGAGGAGGGAAAACTGGTCAGCGCCTTGAACTACCTCAGGTCAAAAACTTTCAAGGGAATTGCTGTACTGGTGGCATCGTTCAGTTTGGGATAGGCACAGAGGGAGGCTACGGATAATGCAAGAAAGCGGGAGAGGGCAGAGCCCTGCCCAAACCAAACAGCGCAGGCATCGAGGACCAACAACTGTTGCCAGGACGAGGCTCTGAGGCCATTACAAGTGATGCAGTGTATGTTGCTGGAATGACAGTTCTGTGGTCACCCAGAACCTTGTTGTTGTAGGAGCTACAGAGGGTAATAAATCAAATGAAATCAGACAGTGTCACGCATTGAAATAGGAATCCACGCTGGCTGTTGTCCCGCTCACATTGTACCTGAGCTCATTAGGACTTACTTCCCTGATGAAGTTACAACTCATCACACATCTGCCTGCCTGCTCCGTGCGCCCAGCGGGAACTAGACACGGACCTGAACCAGCATCCTAGCTCCACGCTTCTGATCCACATCCAAGATGCTCATTCCCATCTCACTTACATTAGAACAAGAAAGGACCAAGCTGGCATGTTCATAGCGCTCCAAAAGAAGCACTGGACCATGAAGCCAGAGCACTGCAGAACTGCTTTGGGAAACTCCTGAGTGGAAATTCAAGGGCCAGGTACCACCTTTCCAGAAGAACTTGTTCTGTCCTGGAATCACACCTGGAGCCACCCACGTTTGTCCCCCAGGTCAGTGTCTACGCTGCTCACCCTGGAAGGAAACATGATGACTTGGAGCAACATCCTCCCTCGTCAAGGGAGGACAATGGAAGGCTGCAGTCCAGGGACTCCTCAGAGCTGCTTCGTTAGAGGAACCTCTCTGCCCACTCTCTATGGGTCCGTCTGGGAGCAAACCTGACCCACAATCAGCCCCAGCCCTGGCCCAGGCTATGGGTCTGGCTACTACCAACCCATGAAGATAGGGCCTCTTGCCACTCTAAATGTTTTGAGTTCTGACAAAAGGGTGTTTTTCTTAATCAAGGCAACTGAAAGTGTCACCCAAAGTGGCAAGTGACTTATCAAAAAAGGATGTTTAAAGTACACTGAGCCCTCCCTAGCGAAACCTCTTAACAATGCTGCTTTCCAGAGCACCTGAGTCTTGCTCAGAGGTCTCTCAAGGACCTACCCCATAGTATCTTAGGAGCCCCCAGGGCAGTTGCAACAGTGACAGGTCTTGCTTAACTACTTGCAATGTCTGCATCCCTAAACCCTCATGGTAAAAGAGCAGCTTTGCAGGGAGCATTACACACCAGGAAAACGAGAGATGCTGAATAAACTGTGACATGGTACAGAGAAATGCTGCTAGAGCCATGGCCCTGCTCTGCCTCATGCCAGACCTCACGGGCAACGTGGCAGCAAATGCACCACAGAGCAGCTGCTTCAGTACCCCTAACCAAGCTGGCTGCTGCTTGAACGTGCTCCTTACTACTAACCTCATGCATAATTACAGGAACTTTGGAAATACGAAGGAGGTGACACGCGCAATCCTCTGTAAAATATGTCCCAGCTGGAGCATGACCTCATGGCAATAGATCAGCTTCTAAACTATCTGCAGTGATCTACCCTCTCATTAAGGCTGATCAGGAGAAGGAAAACAGCTCTGCCCTGGGCTGCCACAGGGAAAGACCTTGCCAAGAATTTCTTCTTAGTTTTGGAGATTATCAAGTCTCTCCAGGACTTCCACTGAAAAACACAGCCTAGTGGCAGCTCCGTGAAGATCCTACAGTGCTTTATGGCCATCACTGTGTTAAGCATGGCAACAAGTTACCAAGGTAATGGGCAGTTTACTACTTTTACAGATAGGAAAACAGAGGTAGAAAAAGGGTGACATGATTCTCTTAAAACTTAAGAAAACTGCCTTTAGGTATATACATGTTTGGATCAGATACACTGAGGTTTTTTTTTTCGATTCAGTTCAGGCAACATATAAGCAGTGTAAGCACGAAGATGAACAAACTCAAATAACCAAACACTAAGTGGAGAAAATCCCAAATGGAAAGTCAATTATGAAAGTTATTCTACTGCAGACCCAGAACAGAAAAAAAGAAAGCTGCTTGCCTACTCGCAGCTCAGTGTCGGAGCTTGGAAGTTTTGAATTTCAGACAGCAAGGCGCAAAGTAAATTAAACATAAAAAATTGGTAAGTCTTTAGAAAACAAATATATTTCAGAACACAGGGATTTGTTCCTGAGCTAAAATAAGGTTACCAAATATTGCAAAGTGCCTGGCAGTAATTTTAAAAAATTACAGCACTTTGTCGTCGTTTTGAAATGCTTCTTTTCTTTGCTGTGTAAGAACATTACAAGGAAGATGTAGAAGTGCAGATTTTTTGCCACCATCTCAGTTACCCCCAGTGCAAAGATGATCCCTATCCCAAATGCGCAGGCGAGGTCTCCTTTTCCTCCTCTGCTCTCTTTCCTGTCCGATGCCTCCAGTGCCAGGCAGAGGTGTGGACGTGTACCCACCACAGCATCAGTGCCTGCCCGCAATGGAGAGGGCACAACCACCTCACAGACCTCTCCATTGAGATGCACAAATCCCAGTCTGGGGATCCTCCAGGACGGTCATTCATGGATATCCTAAAAGCATTGCTTGCTCTGTAAACTCTACTGACTACTAGCAGCTTCACTTCCAGGTTTCTATGGAAAGCCTGGGATAAATCTGACCATGGCCACTTGCAGATATGGGACCAGGGCAAGGTCTTCCCATTAAGCTCTAGGATCCGCTTATCCAGAGCTCATCCCAGCCATGCAAGTGTCATTTTCTTGACCATCAAGTATCAGCTGTCAAGGGAGATCCAGCATTTTCACAAGGTCCTTACCTTCTGATCTACTTTTGTGGGACAGCAGCTTGACTGGGATTTGGGAAAAAGACTTATGGCTCTTTGTTAGCATGTTGTTCAGGGCACAGTGTTACAATGCACTGTAGGATATACAGAACACGATTGATGCAACATTAAAAGTATATAAAAGAAAGCTTTGGAAGGTGCCACCTCTACATACGAAAGCTGAGATACAAGAACCTGTCACAGTTCACAGACGCAGCCAAAGGTGTTTTCCAAACATGTCCCTCGCTCGAGCACACGCAGCCTCCGGCCGCATTCCAGTCAATCAGCATCAGTCCCCCAGCCCCCTGCGCGATGCTTCCTACGCTGTTACCTTCCTATGCTGTATGAGTTACCAGCTCCCCGTTCCATAGGAGGCACTGACAGACAGCGGGGGATGATGTAGAGGCGCAATCATATCAGGCTATCGAGGGTGCAAATCTAGAGCGCACAGTGCGAGGCTCCTATTGCAAATATCAGAGCCTCCAAACATTTGCTATTTAAATGCACAATCCCAAACCGTGGCGCATATATATCATCTCATCGGAACAACAGGCTTCCATTGTTCCAGTGGCATAAATCTATCATAGTCTCATAACAACATATGATTTCCACTAGCTACAGGCTTATATATTGTGGCACTAGTAGCTAAGGTTTTGTTCGAGGGAATTGACTTACACTGTAAGAACAAATTTTGCATTGTTCGGCGCCCCCCAGTCACACATTTCCACGATGACCAATGAACTATAGCCCAGATTGCTGGTGAGGGTAAGTCGTGCTCAGCAATCAGATGTGTTCTGTCAGGGGGGCTGTTAGAGCGAGCCTCAGCTCAGGACTCTTGTGGCAGGACAGATGCAATGGAGCTGCCTCCTTGGCTCCTACAGGCCCTTGTTGGATCCGAACGCACAAAATTGCCCAAACCGCATGCAAACCACCATGTCCATAAGGTTGTTCTCTGTCCCACACATCCTCGCAGCCCCGCTCCACGTGGCAGGAAAATCTCTGCCTGCACTCACACATCCCAAGATGGGCCATTCCCCCAAATAGATCCATCGGTTTTCCATGCCACTCTGGGGGGACACCAGGACACTCCTATAGAGAGATCAAGCACCAGCTCCTCCAGCTCACAGCCTTGTGTTGGGATGAGCAACCTGCAAGGTTTGGGTGCTGCAAGGCAGATGGTATCTGACAGGCTGGTCAGTGTGTTTCATCGCTGATAACCAGCACTGCAGAGCTGGCTGATGAACAGGGGACACAGGAGGTGCTGGGGCCTCACGTGGCACTGCCCCAAGGCTCTCCGAAATGAGTGGGCTTATGAGGGTATTTGGGGGTTGCAGGTGGCTGTAGTTTCCTCCAGGCCCATGGTGAGATGCACGTCCCTACTCCTCACCCATCCCGTGACTCCGCATCACAATGGGCTCCCCGGCAGGGGCTTCCTTGCTGCCCTCTGCTTCCTCATCTGCACTAAACAGAAGGACTTCTGCCCTAACCCAAGGCATTGCGGTCATCCTCAGCTGAGGACCTTGTACCTTTTCCCTTGTTTCTACTCTTGTACCTGCTTGTACATCTCTGTCTTCTCAGGATGCTCTCCCAGCATTTCCCTAGTGTCTCTACCTCCTCCAGATGAAGACAGGTCTAACTCTCTCCTTGCTTCTCCAGATGATGCTCACAGTGGTGCACATTGTCGGAGCGCCCGCGCCTGCTCCAAAAACCTTGACAGACCCAAACTGAGTGGCCGTCAGACCTGCCAGGAACACTCCAACGTGACACAGGTGCCGCCGCGGCCCTGCAGCACAGGTAGCCATAGCCTTGCCTGGAGTGCCCCCAAGAGCAGCTCTCGCACATCGCACGCCGAGGCGCTCCGAGGTCACGCCAAGGGCAGGATGCGCTCGTGTCTCCCGCAGGATGGAGCAGATGGAGGGCTCCCCCGGCGCTCCGCAGGCTCTCCCGCAGCCAGGCGCAGATGACAAACGCAGCCTCCAAGGGCAGCCCATGGACACGGCGAACGCCGCCACAAAGTCATGCTCAGAAGCGAGGGACATTTGCAAGCCTTTGTGCAGCTACTCTGCGACGTGCCTTTCTATCTTGGTGATACTTTGTGATACTCAAGGAGTTTCCTGCAAGGCACAGAGGATAATTTTAAAGCACTGTAGGAGATGGCTCGCTTACCAGCATGCTGCATGCAGACTGCACCACAAAACACTGCCTGTGGTCTCCTATCACGGCACCGGAGCAGGAAAATTGCTATTGGCGCACGCAAGCTGTGCAACTTCATCAGTGAGGACAGGTTCTTGTTGAGACCGAGATAACAAAAGCCACGTAAGGCAGCGTGTCCCCAGGGACAATTGGTTTTGTTGTCCTCAGACCACAGCAGACCTGGTTTATAGCAATGGCAGCCTGAGTGTTTCAGCTCTCCCACGCAAAACGCAGCAGTACCAACCCTGAACAGTCCAGGGTAGTAGCTGTCGCTCATTAGAGTTGGTGAGATTTTTCTTTTTCTCTAATCAAATTGTTGTAATCAAAACTTCTGTCTGTAAAAGCCTGGCTAGGACAAATTCCTGGCCTTTAAAAAGCTTTATATCATTTAAGCACTTTCCCAACTTCTTAAGCACACAAATCCAGGCAAATTCTTGCTCTAATCAGTAAATAAATTGTCAATAAAATATTTTCATTGATCTGACAAACAAAATACACTTCAAGAACAAAAATTACGGGTGAGGAAACAAATTTCTTGCCTAGTTCAAACATGAGAAGGTACCCCACAAAGTCCTAAAGACACACAGAAGAGCAAAATCGCCAAGCAGCAAGACTGTGGATTTACAACCAGAAAATGCACAAAGGCAGGCGCTCAGATTTGCCTTGTATTTCTCAATTACTGCCATCTTCCAATCTAGTTCTCATTCCTTGGGCCAAAATATTTCAAGTTTGGCACAGAAAATCTGCATAACTGCAAGTCTTCCACTGCTAGAATATTGCACGTTGGTCACCTTAGCGGCCATCACCATTGCTGTGCTTCAAAACAGCCTGGAAATTGCTATTCCACATCATCAGCTGCACTCCAGCAACGATCTTGCAACAGGCCAGCAAATTTTGCTTTAGGTTATATTAAAATGCACATTCCGTAACAGGCCTTGCAGTAAATCTCGTGGACTATGGGCAAGTTACTTAATTTATGGTTCTCTGATGCACGCAACAAGGATGGCAATACAATTTTAGCACACCAAAAGGCTGTAAGATTAAATTCATTGCACTTGACAGGACACCGAGGTCTGTCAGAAAACATAACCGAGATGCAAGTTGCAAAACATTATTGCAAAGTAATCGTCACATGATAAGGACCATAAATTATCAGCTAATAAAACACAGACTTAATATACCCTCTCTTGGCTATAGAGCAGGCAGGGCTTCAGAATGATACTGAATTGAAAAGTGAGGGTTTTTTTAGGGGTTGCTGGGCAGACCAAGCAACTCCAGTGTTTTTTCACTCATCTAAGAGGGACAGATAATCTGGGCATTTAACAGGAGACTCCTAAACACGAGCACTATCAGTACCCAGACACCTTTCTCTTAATTAGCAATGAGTACAAATATACACTAATTTTCAGCAAGAGTATCCTTATACTGAAAATACAACAGGCCCCAGGCACATATTTTTACCTTTTGGGGGCATATTAAGTCCTGCTTAGACCAACCCTGCAGAAAGGGCCCCCAAAGAGCTCTGAGACGGTTGCAACACAGGTTTTGTTCTATGTTCCCAGCACAGACTCTGCAGACACATGATCTTGTGTCTTCAACTGAAGAAGAAACAGAAATTTGTAAAAACTGAGATCTTTAATGCTAAAAGGAAATAAAATGCTGCTCATCAGGACATGTTTGGTGTATTTCAAGCTTTGCATCTTTGTGTTTTACTTTGCATCTTGCTACTAGCTACCTGCTTCTTACTGCTCTTTTCTGGGCATTTGTATGTCTGTTTTCACACTCGTATCTCTGTAACCGAACCCTTCCCAGGGGCTTCCCAGGAATTGTCTTTTGTTATTCCCTCCTGTTAGGGACTAAGTATCTCTTTTATTTACTCTCAGACCATCCCTCTGACTTTGATGTAGCTTCTAGGTGCAACTGAAGTGAAGAAAAATTGCAAATATTAAAATATTTCTATCTTCATCTTCCTTTCTTCTCCAACATCTGTTTGCCTCTTGCCCTCAACATTCCCCTACCTTCACTGCTTTCGTTCTGTCCTGGGAACGGGAGGCTCACATATTTCCATTAATAATGTTGCAATCAAAGGCTCTTTTCCAGAATGTTTTCCCTTTGGGCCAACACGGATATCAGAGAGCATTGTTTGTGTACATGCTAAAAGCCAAACACAGGAGACCGCCAGCCTTCTTATGACACTGTTAGGTGCTATTAATTACTGCTAGGCTCACTGTTGTGTCCAAACCCAGCAGCACCTTGAGCTCAAAGAATTTACATCTGTTAAGACCAGAAGTCTCTTTCAAGATATCTGCTTTTTCTCCACTGATTAAATGGAGGGGGCTAATGCAATACTGCAAGACTATGTAGATACTTAGTCTTAGGTACTTCAGTGAGGGAGATGAAATGCAGGCCTAAGTGCTCAACCCAACCCCATTCTCCCGTGGACAAAATATTAATTGTATCATCTATGCCCTCAGCCAGGTCCATAGAATCCTCAGTTTGAAAGGTAAGGATGTTCAGATTAACTCACCCCTTGAACACCACAGATCTCCAATAGCTGATCAAGTTATTCTACAGCAACTCTGACATATACCTGAGTGAGTAGCTATTTTTAGCCTCGATTCAAAGATTTCAAGTATCAAAACCTCCTCCATGGGAAAGGGCAAACCACCTCCTTGTTGACCTGCACAGCCTCCCTCGCACATGTCCCACCCACAGTGAAAGCTTCAGCTGGAACCGCCTCTTGCAGGTGGCACCATTGACAACACTGAGGCACAAACGAGGCACTGCAAACGGGGCTCCCTATGCCTGTTCTTGCTGCGCCCCTGCCCAGCTCCACATGAGCTGCCAAGTGCCAACATGCATTGCGCAGAATGCCAGCAGAGGCAGTAATGACATGCAAATGTATGCGTCCAGGGGCTCATCCAAAGCCCAGGGAAGTCAATTATTAGCAGTGCAATTAGTACTGTATAAGCAGCTTGTGAGAGAATTCCAGTCGGGTCCCCATTAAGCCAGACTGCAGCTACGCACAGAGCGGAACTCAAGGCTTGACAAGCTCAAGAGTCAGAAGACAAAAAGGAAA
>JAUBOD010000134.1:1784851-1797035 GCA_032353885.1 Nothura maculosa
GCCCAAGAGCACCCTCTGCTGCTCCAGGGCCTCCTGCAGCAAAGCCTGTGCAGCTCCAGTATGACTGCAAAAGGCAGGACTTTATTTACTTTAAAGACGGGTGCCTCCACGGGTTCCACGTCCTGTCCGTGCGAATGGTAAGGGGATGGGGTCTCATCCTGCAGAATGGGGTCCCATCCTGTAGGATTCCCACCTCCACAGTTAAACTGATAACAGGGCAAACCAAAGACGTGTACAAGGGAACGTGTGGAAGAGAATCCTGGAATCATATACGCACATCAGGACCCCAGGATTTCACCTGGTATCAAGACACTCCACATCTCCCTGGAGCTCTGCAGAAGGACAGGCGAAGGCTGCCCAAAGCTTTACTCATGGGGATGAGGGACTACCAGGAGTACAAAGCAAGCTGGCTACTCGAAAACAAAGGGCCAGGAAGGTATTTTGTAGCTGGAAAAGGCAAGTCAAATGAGTAAATTCTAGGCGAGGTATCTTTATTAGCAGCATTTTAATCACTTACAAAATCTGGAACCGTATCAAACCAAACATAAGGCAGCAGCTGCTGGAAACAGCCGTTGTCGAACGGGAAAAGTGATTAGAGCTGAGGGAAAGGTGTCAGGCGTAATGAATCTCAGTGGTGCCAGAGCTAAGCCTGGCCCTAGAGAATGTGGCTGAGTGGCACTCACTGCTCTTGATGCTGCCCTAGGCTCTGGGACCTTGGCCTTGGACAGCGGTCCCAGCACTTACAATCCACCCATGTATCGGCCTAGCAGGACCTGGCACATACTGCATTAAGGTAGGAAAGTGAATGCTAAAGCGGAGACTCTCCTCTGTACGTAACACACATAGCACACATCCCCTTTGAGTTGTTTATGGCTTTAACCAGCCACAAGGGCTGGCCTGGGATGATGCTTGTGTATTAAATGACCCAAGTATTGCAAGTTGTCACCTGCTTGCACACCTCCAGTTCCTGTCGAGCCACCGTGCAAGCTCCTCAGGCACCTTCTTACACGACACATGTTCTCAGCCCGTGGTTGAGAACCTACAACCACTTAAGTGACCACCAGGTCAAAGGGAAAAGTGAAAAATTGAATTAAACTACTGTAAAATTAGAGAAGACTAATTAACCACCAGAACTCAAACCCAGGCATTCCCATGCTAGGCTTAGTTTGTCTCTAGCTGCCTCGTGTTATCTTGTTCTCCTCCTCAAGGGTTGGTGCTGCAACCAGGCAAGTCAGAGATGTCTGAAAAATCATTCTAAAAACCAAGCTTCATTTAAGTTGGCCCTAAAGAGACAAATACACTTTAAATCCACAGAAAAGACAAAGTAAAAAACATACCGTGCCGATAGCAAAAAGTGCCATTCCCAAAATACATTTTTAAAACTTTTTTTTTTGCATTTGTATTATTATCTCCAAATTAATTAAAATGGGAATGTATGCCCTGAAACAGGGGTCTGAATGTCAGAGGGTTTCCCCAGTTCCTCAGCATAGAAAAAAAGAGGCAAATCTTAAGCAAGATTTTAAATGGTTCAGTGCCACAAAATAGTCATTTTTAATTGCAAATTTTAATTAAAATCATACAAATGAGGCTAGGCCTTGTTTTCAGAAGCTGTTTACAAATGATTTATCCTTGTCTAGCTTTCTTCCCATCTTTAACTACAGATATTTCAGTTCTCCAAGCCTCTGAATAACCAGACCTGTGAATAACCAGATACTACATAAATCTATATATAGCATGCATACTGTCCTTACATCCTATTGTCCCTTAGTATCTCCGAGAGTATCTAATCAGCATATTCCTAACTTTAATGTTCAATACCGCAAGCCAAAAAGCTTCAAACAGTCTTGAGGAGGCCCATGCCCCAGGGGGCTGAACGAAGGCCCATAGGGCCCCCACACAGAGGCCCTGCAAGGCTGCAAGAAAGCCCATAGGGCCCCCCCAGCCCTGTGCGCATGGAGGTCCTGGGGAGCCCCATGAGGCCCTCAGTGCCCCCTGGCCCTGTGTGCACAGAAGGCCCCACTAGACCTGGGTGCATGGAGGCCTCCATGGGCCACACAAAGGTCCCCCTTAGCCATGTGGGAATGGGGGGACTCAGGGGTGGGTATGAAGGCCCATAGAGCCTCCAGAAACGTGCGCACAGAGGCCCAGGGGCTCCACACGAAGGCCCGCCGGGCAGCCCTGGTCCTGTGCGTACTTTTAAAACAATGCCCCCTCCATAGTTAACAGCCTTGGGGACACAGGAGGCTGCACATCCCACGCCCGCAGCTCCTCCAAACTCCCTTGCCACACGTGGGTTCCCTCGCAGGTGACGGCTTGGAAGCGCAAAGATATTCCTGGGAGTAGCCTAAAGCGGTGGCCAAGAAGCCATGCGGGGAAGTGGAACAGGGAGAGCAGGGGCACCCCTGGCCCCAGACAGCGACAGCAGCAGCTCGGACAGTCTGCAGGGGAAGACAGCCCAAGCGGGAGCCGCCCCTGGGGAGTGCAGGCGGCCCAGAGCACTGCGAACCTGCAGGGGCTGCAGGCAGGGGATGCTGCAGCAGCAACCGCCACAGCAGCAAGTTCCCCCTCGGCATTCTCCCCATGGCCATCCCTCCTCAGAGGGCTCGCTATGATTCAAAGACAGGTCAGGGAATAGAAAATACCAGTTCCAGTTCCAGCTCCATTTGTTTTTTTTCTGCAGAGAAAAGATGGGAGTACCTCTTTTTGAAGAGGCTGCAAGAATCCACTGAAGAGTCTGTACTTTTAATTTGTAATATATTTTCAAAGGAAGACTGGGTCTTAAGCTCTGTGCAGTCAGCGTAACCGAAATACATACCTGGATTTGGTCGCTCACTGTATCTCATCTCTGTAACATGTTTTAAGTTGCTCAGGCACCAAACACACACATACTCTGTGTAAGTGGCCACAGACGCAACACAGGTTGTTATCTACATGTCACTAGAGACCAAATGCAGTGGAGTTACTGCAGTGAAGTCTACAGAAACACCAAACAGCTGTGGATGAGCACTGCCTGTCACCTGTCCCTGTGATGCTACCTACGGGTGGCCCTTCACGGTGCTGCACCAATGCAGTATGTCCATAGTGTCCACAGACACAAGCAACCTACAAATAATGAACACAGAGCTCAAGATTTATCTTTACTCACTCCATCCAGCAAAATAGAGAACCTCTTTACCTGCTTTGCTGTGAGTTAAATACCTGGGAGGTGCCCTCCTGGGACAGGCACAGTCTCTGTAACTGCAGGGCACAGTGCAACAGGGAGCCAATTTTAGCTGAGACATTGAGGCAAATAAGGAAGAAATACTGCACAGAAAGTCAAGCTCAGTGACAGGCATAAAAGAAATTTGATTTGAAAGGAGTCTAGCAGCGTGTTACATTGATTATTATAATCAATAACCCTGAGGAATGGTCAATTTTATCTCCTGAAATCTTTTAGTTGAGTCTTACTAAAGAATAGCTTTACAGAAAATTGCAGGCTTGCTACAGGAATTGACTTGTAACACTGACATTGCGGATTTAAGAACTTCTGGATCTTAGGTGACTTTTCCAATTCAACAAGTTACCATGAAATAAAACTCCTTTTAAACCTAAAATAAAATACATATACATCTGCAATCGGAGGAGACAGATAATGAAGAGGCACAGTATCACATCACAGGAATGTTTCCTCTGCTGCAGGACTTTAGGAGAATCAGTCCAAAGAAAACCACTATGCAGATTGAAACTGCTGAAAAAAGAAAAGTGCATTTACTTGCTAATGTCTAATAGTCTCAGATGTCTGCAGTACAAAGGCAAGTATTTAAACAACTTAAAAGTTTTATGGCTAGAATAACATTTAATAAAAATACATTTTTGCAAGACTGGTTAAGAAACCGCATAGTCCGAGGCGGGAATTCCGGGAAAACCCCATGGGCAGCCACGTGTCTATGACCGAGAACTGGGGTGGGGGAGAGGAGAGGCCTTGCCATGCTGCCCTGGCCCGTCCGAGGAGGATGGAGCAAAAACTGCATTTTCCCTAAAACCTTGTAATTTACTTTCATCAGCAAGAGGCAGTCTGTGCAAACGAACAGCTCTCTGAGACTGTAGGGAAAAGGAAGGTACTAATTTTGCCCATGATTTCCTGAACATCTAGTGATCTTCAAAGTCTCCATTTTGAGGGCTCCAGTTCAGAAATCTCCAAGAGATCCGATGCTCAGAGGGCTAGGCTCTCACCATCCTCACACTACCTGTAATATACCCTTTAACCTTGTGCTAACCAGGTTACATTATTGACCGGCTTGTAGTCATACAGACCATCAGCACAGCTGTTTGGGAGGACCGTCATTTAAAAATATATCAAAATATACACTAAAATGGAATATAAAAGCTAATGAATGGACTACTGATTGGGCACAAATTTCACAAATTAGTGATCAAATCTCTGATTTTCTTCAAACAAGCGCCCACTGATTTTGGGAATACCCACCCTCACTCCACTGGGCCCAGAATATCTTAACCCTAAAATAAAACCCTGGGTGACCTCTGCTATATCCAGTTTCAAAGCTGTCTTCACCTCTGCTACCATCATTAATATATTTAGCCTTTCCATGTGACAGACAAAGCCTACCACAAAGACAAAGGCAAAAAGTAAACCAGTAGTGAAGTTTGTTTGCAGTCAAATTAACAAAAATTCTTTCATTGTGAGACAAAATCCACACATGTGAACATATTGCCTGAACTGGAAACATGCTGATTTTAATTTATACACCAAAATGTTAGATATAGAACTTTTACCATATTTCAGAATTTCCTGCTACACAGCCAGAAACTTGAGCTGCGTGGGAAGCTCCAGGATGCTGCAAGAACCAGTGGACACCTCAGACATGATCCCTTGGCTTTACACAAAGAAAAAGGAAAACAAATGCCACAGAATGAAAGGTTATCCCCTTTAATTTGATTTAAATAAAAGTGAGAAGATCCTGAGTTACTGAAAATCACCAGGCCTGACGTTGCAGTACCAGGGAGCTACAGATCTTACATAGTATCACTTATCTCTAGCTACCCAAAGGTATCACCATCGGAGAACTCAGTGCTGCAGGGAGCTAGGAAAGCAACACAGACATGCAGACAGCATCACAACAAATTCAGGTCAGTTCAGACACTAATGCAAGTCTGAGCTTAAGTCAGTTACCTGTATGCAATCAAAGCAATGTTTGTGGTGTTTAAATGCTCAAATTAAACAGGGGATTTTTGCAACTACAAATCACAAGTTGCTCTTGTTTGAATTATAAAAGCAGGACCTCAATCACTACGAAACAAAGGCACGTGTTTCCCCTCGCCCCCCAGCTGCCCCCAGTCCCTCAATACTCCCCCCTCCCCGGCCCTAACTACCCCCCTAGCCTCTAATTGCCCCGCCCCAGGCCACAACGAGTGCCCCTAGTTAGCCTCCTAGCCCCCAATTAGCCCTTTTCGCCCCCCCGGGGGGGGGGGGGTCCTGCCGCAGCTCTGCCCGCCGCCTGCAGGGAACCGAGCGCGTCACGTGGGACATGGAGCTTCTAGGGAGGGTCCAGCAGAGGGCAACCAAGACTGAGCGAGTTGGGCCTCTTGACTCTGGAGAAGAGAAGGCTAAGCGGGGATATGAGTAATATATATAAGTATGTGAAGGGGGAATGTAGGGAGGAAGGGGCCAAGCTCCTCTCAGTGGTGGCCAGTGATAGGACAAGGGGCAATGGGTGTCAGTTGAAACACAGGAAGTTCCAGCTCCATGGGAGAAAGAACTTCTTTACTGTGAGGATGACAAAGCCCTGGCACAGGCTGCCCAGGGAGGTTGTGGAGTCTCCTTCTCTGGTGGTCTTCAAAACCCACCTGGATGCAGCCCTGTGCCACATGCTCTAGGTGTCCCTGCTGGAACAGGAAAGTGGGACTGGATGATCTCTAGAGGTCCCTTCCAACTTTAACCATTCTGTGGTTCTCCTTCCTCTGAGCCAGAGAAGCGGGAGCCAGGCCATCCTCTGCGACGTTTTGCTGTGGGCATCACCTTCCAGAGGTGAAGAGCACTGCAGTAGCTCCAGGATAGACTTTGTACGCTACCACCGATTGGAGAGATGTCATTCTGTTTGTTCAACCCCCTCTTTTTCTTCTTGGTGTAGTCAACCACAAGGGAAAGAGAGCAGCAAACAACCTGAGGGGACCAAACCTAGGTGAGATGTCACTCATGACCTCACCTCCACATGCATATACCCAAATACACAAACATATAGCAGGAATCTCCAGCATAAGCAAGACTTGGCACATGCATTTGGACTGAGATCTGGTATATCAACAAACTATCTCACTCTTTTTATCACTGGGTACAGGAATACTGTGGTTGGCCTGTGCCAGACTGAGTTCTTTGGGCTCCCCATTACCATAGCTACAGACTCTCCATGCTGCTCTGCTTCCAGGGTGCTTGGAAACAGGACTCTTTATGGAGGGACCCATGGAAGACTCTCCAAGGCAGTATCCATGCTGACAGACTGGCTGATATTTACTCTTTCTTCTTATTGTACCTAAGGGATCTGCTCACAGCCAAGACAATTTCATAACAGAACTAAATATACAAAGCAGCTCAGTATCTAAGCAGCCAGAAGAGTTCAGTAAACAAATTAGCTAGATTTCCCAAAAAAATGCAGAATTCTCCAGCTTGTAAAGTGAAGTAACTAGTGAGATTGAGACTTAAAAAAAAAAGAAAAAAAGAAAAAAAAAAGAAAACCAAATTCTGCACTGCTGGCTTTTAAGACCATAACTTCCCAGACTGACCAACTGGCCTGTTTAATCCACATGAAAGTGCATCACCATTTTTGCATATTTGTCCAAAGAGTTGAGGAATATCCACCATACGATCCCTCTATCAAGCTGCATTTTCTATCAAGCACCATGGTCTTTCCTTTCCCTGAAGTACAACACATCCCATGGGAACACCAGGCTGATCTTGACTCAGAAGGAATATAATCTGTCTGACAAACCCACACTTCAGAAGAGAAGTGGACTTAAAGTGCAAAAGGGAAAACCTGGAGAAAAACAAGGGCCATATTTTTGGAAGCAATTTTCTGCTAAGAAGTTCTGATTTTTTTTCCTTTTACCAAAGCATGAGGAGTATTAGAGCAAGTTTTCCTATAAACAGTCAAATTTCCACACTTGCTCCTTTTTTATGGGGAATTATGTCACATTACACGGCTCAGTTATAAAATTATTGCTATCATATCTATAATCAGTAATGAAATAAATGAAAGGGGTGATTTATGAAGTGAAATAATGGTAACTCTCTTAGAAAAAGAAGGAACCTGTTCTACATCACTCCAGCCCAAGGTTATTCCTTTACAGCCCTAGTGAAAAACAGAAAGAGTCCAGAGCTGCTTTTCAACTCTGAATGCGGAACACGTTTGGGGGCCTGTACTGCATTTCATGAGCTCTGGGCTGGAAGGTGGAGCAGGAAGATCCTACTGGGAAGCAGCCATATATCCTATAAACCAACTGCATGATGCAAGATCTGCTGGGGAAAAATAAAAGTGGGAGAGAGAAGATGGTAAGGGAACAAAGTAAGAAAAGGAGGAAAGCTGAGATATTGTGACAGTGACAAACACTTCAGAAAGACTGAAAATATGATGGGGAGTTTAAAAAGTGGGAATTCATATACAACATCTGACCAGGATAGTTTTATTAATATTTATCCTACCAAAGGTGGGATTCTCTGTCTGACTCTTCTAGACCCACTTTCAGGTCAGTGCAACAGACCTTTTTCAGGAACAATTAACCTCATCCAGGCTTATAAAATTAATTGGAGGAAACGTGTCCTGAAAGTGTATAAAGAAACCAAAGATGACATATAAAGAAATGTATAAAGAAACCAAAAGTGATAAGAAAAGATGTAAACAATGAGTGTGATCCAAGCATATCTATAATTATCAGCAGTTTTAAATGACGGAGTGAAAGGGAAAGCATGTGTTGCTACCATCCCCAATGGCCTCCCTGTGCTGCAAAAGCCTGCAAGGTGCTTTCCTTCAGTTTCATTTCAGGAGAAAGGTATCTTCCTCCTGATGCTAGAACTGGAAACATTGCATGCTGGAACAACCTATGCTATTTTTCTTCTGGGGATTCAATCCAAGTCCTGCCCAAGTCAATGGAAGCCTTTCCTACTCGTTGCACATCACTATCAGGCCCTCAATCGATGCACTGACCTCAGTACCTTGAAACAGATGCTGTTTATTTTCCAGCTTACAGCAATAAATGCATTTTTTCATGCTGAGTAACATTCGAGGGCTTCATGTGATGTCAGTGAGATGCTGTATTCCCTCACCTAGATGCTTTTGGAATAACACAGATTTATATCAACCGTGCTGAATGGGCTTAAACAAGACCAACCCTAGACCTTCATGGAACCCAGCAGCCCCACAATATATTGGGAGAGTTACAATGTGCAAGGTGGGAAGATAGGCCATAAAAAACAATATCAATTACAGTAGCATGGGAAGGGGACTCATTAAATTAGGAATCGGATCTCTTGGAGAAGCAATAGGCACCAGAACGAGCTGCAGAAAGAGTTCATTATATTGGAATATAAAAAGGAAGGCTGCTATGTTTTGATTTGTTAAAAAAAATCACGAGGCATCACATGAAAGGGGCCCGTCACCATGTTACAATGTGCAATAAAAGCCAACATAAATTGCATTATGATTTTAATAGGGAAGTCCCCGAGTACAAAGCCTAATTGAAGCCAGTAGGGCTTGTGTCGGGGTGGGAAGGGATTTGTTTCCTTCTTAAGTAGCATGGCCTGCGATATGATGTGGGACTCCTGGAGCATGAAGCCTCTCAGTTTGGCTCCCCATCACCTTGTGCAATAGCAGCCAATGGGGACATGAATTATGATGTGCCAAGAGAGACATTTCCTAACTTTGTGCAAGAGCAATGAAACACAAACTCCTCTTAAATGTGACAAGATGGACGTAAAATTAGCAGCACAAGTGATAGAGAGGATTCACTTGGCCACTTCTTCACCTGAAGCCTGTGTGCAGTACAGTGGTGCACGACGGTACAGCTCTAACGGGGGTTATTTTGAGAGAAGATGACCACAGGAGCAGTTGACAATGATTTTTGCAAAACTAAGTGCATTCCGGTGAGCACAAACCAGCAGAGAAATGTGCAGATGCGAATGTCACTCTTCAGTGTGGTTCTGCAACTCAACTGTCTTTACATCCCAGGGCCCTTGCGAGCACAGGCACTGCAAGATGCTCGACACACCTCACTCAAACACCAGTATTTATGGTAGGGGAAGGGATGAGAGCAAGGGGGTGAGCGGAGCCTTGCAGCATTTTGTTGACAAATGACCCCAGAGTGGCAGATGGCAATGCAGAGATGGGAAATGCAGGCTGGAGTGGACAGAACAAGTCCGTCCCACCCCAAAACACACAGATGCTGATCCAACAAGGCTGAGTTTTCCTGCTCTTGGCCTGAAGCCTGTCAAAATCATCACGCACCCAGCCCATGAATGGGAGCACCTGTTCTCTAGGAATCTCCTAAGAACAGACGCACTGAGAGGTGGATTGACCTGCACACAGGAACAGGAAAGACAAGACACAGGAAAGAGGAGCAGGTCCCCTCAGTGCTGCATGGGGTACTTGCCAAAGTCCTCAACTTGTTCTAGCCCCATGGGACACAATTCCAAGAGATCCACAGCACCCGGACAGACGCAGTCTGGGCATCCACCCAGGAGGCGAGGCACACAGTAGCCTCACTATTATTTAAATCAATTAGCAAGCTGCATTGCCATTTAGACATCCAGCAATGTCAGGGGCTTTCCAAAAGTCTGCTTCTTTTCATGTTCTGTGTCTCCCCCAGCATGTTCTTAATTATAGCCCGTGCTAATTTTAACGAGTTGCCTGCCTTTGGTGCTATGTGACCATAATGTCCTCCAGCTGATTTTCAAAAATCAGAAGGTTTCTAACTTTTCCAGCTGCCTTTTCAACAAAAGCAGCTGCCTGTTGAAGGGCTTGGTGGGCAGACGGGCCTGCAAGCTGCACTGCTCCATGTGCCAGGCCAGCCCCATCTCTCACAGCTCCATGCATGGATCTGGGCATGGGCAGTGGGAGGCCACGGGCAAAACAAGCTCGCTCTGATTCCCGCCTCGGCTGCTGCACTGCAGCACCAAGACAAACGCACATCAGTTTTCTGTAGTTGAATTTTACCCATCTTGCTCTGATTCATTAAGCTTTGCAACGCTTCCAGAAATATAGGAATGTGTTTCTGAAAGTATAGGAAACCTTAATGGATTTCAAAGCCAAGGAGGATGCTTTCACTCATGGTGATGGTGCTGATCCTGAGACTAATTTTATTTAGAAAAGGAAAAAGCCTGGAGAAGCTGATACCAAGTAGCATCTCTTCACAGTGGTACCTACAGCTACAGCAGGGCAAGAGGGATTCTCTGGACTCCTCTCTTTACCTTTCCTGTAAGGTCATTAAATAATAGGAATTTTGGCATTGAACAGACCCTTGAAATGCCACAGAAGTACCTGATTTGTGATCCGAGTGTTGGATGTTGGGGCTGTGTTACCATGACTCTATGGGCCACAGGGGGCCCAGTGGTCTTTCATGTGCCCTCCCCAGGCCTCTGTGCTCATGTGGACACGAAGGCCCTGCATCCTTTCATGCAGCCTCCCTGGGTCTCCATGCATCCGTGGGCTCAGGGTTCTTCAGACTTCACCTGTGGCCTGTCTGGGTCACCATGCACACGTGCGCCCAGAAGCCGTGAACCCTTTTGTGCAGCCCCCTGGGGCCTCCATGCACATGTGGGCCCAGGGCCCCTTCGGGTTTTTGTGCTCCCTCACGGGCCTCCATGTGCACGTGGGCCCAGTGGCCATGCAGAGTTTATTGCATTCTCCTCGGGCCTCCGTGCACAGCTTGCCCTGGAGACCCTGTGGGCTTTTGTGTGGCCTCCCTGGGCCTCTGTACGCATGTGGAACCGGGCTCCCTGCAACCTTTTGTGTGGCCTCTATGGGACTCCGGGAGCAGGTGGCGCGGGGGGCCCAGTGGCCTTTCATGTGTCCTCCCCAGGCCTCCCTGCTCGTGTGGACATGAGGGGCCTGCGGCCTTTCATGCAGCTTCCCCAGGCCGCTGTGTGTACGTGGGCCTAGGGTCCTTCTGCCTTACATGCAGTCTGTCTGGGTCACTGTGCATAGATGGGCCCGGAGGCCATGCGTCCTTTTGTGCAGCCCCCTTAGGCCTCCGTGCACACGTGGGTCCAGCAGCCATGTGGAGTTTAGTGCGTCCTTCTCAGGCCTCCGAGCGAACGTGGTCCCGGGGACCCTGTGGCCTTTTGTGCGGTTTCCCCAGGCCTCTGTGCACATGTTGGCCTAGAGTCCCTTGGACCTTTCATACAGCGTTCCTGGGCCTCTGTGTGCACGTGGGCCTGGGGACCTGAGGAATTTCATGCAGCCTGCCCAGGCCTCCATGAGCACGTGGGCCTGGCGGCCGTGTGGACATTCATGCATCCTTCCTGGGCCTCTGTGCGACCATGGGCCCGGGTGACTTGCGGCCTTTCGTGTGTCCTCCTCAGCCCTCTTTTGCGCATGTGGGCTTGGGATCCCTGTGGCCTTTTGTGTGGCCTCCCCAAGCCTCTGCGCACAGCTGGCCCCCAGGAACCCTGCAGTCTTTCGTGCTTCCTTCCCAGGCCTCCGTGCATACATAGGCCCGGTGGCCATGCGGAGTTTAGTGCATCCTCATTGAGCACCCGTGTGCAGCTGGCCCAGGGACCCTCTGGCCTTTCGTGCAGCCTCCCTGGGCCTCCATGCGCACGTGGGTGTGGGTTCCCTGCTACCTTTCATGCGAACTCCCCAGACATCTGTGCACAAGTGGGCCCAGGGGACTTGCGGCCTTTCATGTGGCCTGACCAAGTCTTTGTGTGAACGGCGGCCCAGGTATCATGCAGCCTTTTGTGCAGCCTCTGTCCGTTTCCCTCGGATCGCTGTGTTTCCTCCCTCACACTGCCTCCTCCCCAGAGTTTGTTGTAATCTACTGACTGCAGCCTTTGCTTCTTGCCTCATTTGTTCTTGTCTCTTTCAGTCCTTCTTCAGCCAGTCTAATTTGTTTATTAGCTCAAGTGCCCAGAAAGGGCTATTCTGAGGTTTGATGGTGTCCAGAGAAGGAGGTGTCAATGAAGGGAAGGGTCAGAATG
>JAUBOD010000134.1:1832534-1846657 GCA_032353885.1 Nothura maculosa
GCGCTGCACACAATGC
Source organism: Nothura maculosa (assembly GCA_032353885.1). Taxonomy (NCBI): domain Eukaryota; kingdom Metazoa; phylum Chordata; class Aves; order Tinamiformes; family Tinamidae; genus Nothura; species Nothura maculosa. Next base: position 1,832,551 of record JAUBOD010000134.1, read on the forward strand.
GCAGCCTACTTGTACGGACACATCGAGCTGGTTTTATAAAGCTGCGCTTTGTTTGAAAGCTCCCCATGGCAGAAAGCAGCCTGTTTAGAAGAGGGACAAGTCAAAATATTTCAGATATTGGATAGAACATTACGTTCCTTCAAAAAAAAAAAGGAAAAAGGAATCCAATAGGCATGTCTTTTTAATGGACCTGCTGGACTTGCTCCAAAAGGGAATGGTTGCAGTCCCACTGTTTCGAGGCAAAATACCAGAAAACACGTCAAAGAGGCATTTGTAAGTGGTTTCAAGGCAAAGAGAAGAAAAGCAGTTGTCTGGGCTCGTTCAGTTCACTCCAAGGGCTGCCCCTCCGAGCAGCACGTGCCGGACACAGCAAGCAGCTATTTTCTAACTTGGAATTTCATGGAGCGCAGGAAAAGGAATTTTGAGAATATTGCTTAAGGTCTGAGCTTGTCTGACGAGGAAAAGCGCCACTCTAAAACCCAGGGTGCAGAAGGTCTCATGGCAGTGAGACTTAATTGTCCATGAGGATTTATTCCGTTGGAACTGCTGCTCTCACGCTCCTGTTGGGCATCCAAAGAGGAACTTCATGTGAGGGAAGCTCCCAAGGAGTCAGGAAGAGCACGCAGGAAGCTCAGCAAGTTAAACTGCAGCTTATCTATAAATAAAGGGAAGGTTAAACTCTTCTCCTCTGGGCCCTAGTTCAGCAGCAATAGTGCTGAGATTTCTGCTTGCCAAGACAGAGTTTCCTTTGCAGGGAATATTATCCTACAAAATGAACACCAAGACACTAATGCTCCGTAGCTCCACTTGTTATTGGAAAACGAAGTAATAAATTATGTATCAGGCCATTTAAAAAGCTTTTAAGATTGTGTTTTTGTGCAGACGGCTGCCAGTTATGGAAAGGAAATCAATAGGCTGGCGTTTTATCCAGCAGCAGGAAGGATAGTGGCAGGATCCGAGCTTTCCTGGGGCTTCCTGGCACCAGGGTGGGATGCAGGGCAAGGCCAGATGACCACTGTGGGATGAGCCAGGCGGGAGCCTGCGGGAAGGGGCTGCCAGCGGGAAGGTCTGGAGGGGCTGGGGCTCTTGGCTCTTCAACGCAATTAACTGAAATAGAGGAAAAACAACAGAGGGGGGCACTCCAAAATTGAGCCATTTTGGCCAAGATGCACTTTTTGGACAAGGCTCGGTCACCTTGCTTGGACCTTGCTCTTCCATGACAAGAGTGCAGGCTACAAGGAATGACCAGCCCTAGAGGAGGAGGCTGCTACGGGGCAACTCGCTGCCATCCTGGGTGACCTTCTCCGGGGCTGCAAGATCCTGGTCCCGTTTTATGAACGTTAATAGCAGTGGGAAAAGGAAACCTGATGTCGGCTTGTCTTCTTTCAGGCCCATCTTGGGTTATTCTTGAAATCTAAATGCTCTGGAAAAGCATTTTCCAGCCAAAGGAGCCAAAAGCGCCCCATGGAGCCAAAGGGCTCCATGATTTCCCCTCTATCCCGCACGAACCAGCCTTGCTTTGCTTGAATGTGCGTCAGGAACCAAAGACCTGTTGAGTCCATCTGTCCTGTCTGGCTTTACGGGCGGATTCACAGCTGGGAAAGCAACGAAGAGCATCATCATGTCAGGAAACAAAAGCTAAATGGGGCTGTGTGTGTGTAGGGGGGAACAGCTGCCATGGCTTCCATTTTCAGGTTCCCTTTAGAGCAGGATCTGAGTTACAGGCCTGAAAGAAGAACCGCAAAGGAAGGAAGAATCCACAGACGCTTCTAAAAGGGTCACAAAGCCCTTCCTCCTGCTCGCAGCTTTCCCAAGCCCGACCCAAAGGGGCGCTCCCGAAGCCTCTCCAAGGGCTCTGCTCCAGAGGAATCCCATCCCTACGGGATGCTCTCCAGAGAGGCTGCTCAGCAGTGATGCCCATGACACGTAGCATGTGGAAAGGGATGCTGCTGACAGCAATCCCGCCTCAAAGCCATTCCTGCAACCTGGAAATGGGGATGACTCCACAGCAAGGTGCTCTATTACTCTCATTTGTACACTCTTAACCATCACTAACATACAGTAAAAAGCATCCTGGGAGCTTTATTGCTACGTGCAGCAAAAAGGTGCCCGGAGGGACAGCGAGGGCAAAGCTGAGTTTTCCTTAAAGCCAAAAGACCCGTAATAACTCCTGCAAACAACAGACACCCCCGTGTTTGAGTAACCCCCCAACGTGACACATCTCCCTGCGTAACAGCTTCATTAGCCTTGCTTTTTTAATTGTTCACCTGCAACACCCGTGCAATCACGCTTCCCATCGCCTGTGTGCACTCACTGACATATTGTTTGGGATTTTAGACTGGAATTAACATAGAGACACTCAGACTGTGTTGCCTCCTGCACAAACCACACTTGCAAGACAGAACTGCAAAACTGTCCGGATTCTCCACGGGCCAAACTGTGTAGCGGCAAATCCAAAGGCGATGGAAAAGGAGGTAGGAAAATTAACCCCCAAAGCCAAGGAGCCTTTTTGCAGGCTGTGTGCTTCCCGGCCACTTTCTGCACTAGGATGCTCGTGTTCTCCCACGTCTGACCTGAGGATTTCAAACACAAGTCACTTTGCTGAAGTTCTCATTCACAAAAGCAACTGCTTCCAAGCACTCGTTCTGCCCACGGGAGAGGCTGAACCACAGCTACTGCGCTAGAAAAGACAACGTTATTAAACAGCAAATCTCATTCTGTTCAAACACCACGTTCCGAAACAGCTCAGGAAGGGCCATAGCTCTCCATCTATTCACTCCACCTGCTCTACATCTGTTTTCCACACCGAGTACCCTGGGAGTTCAACAGTGTTCACTGGAATAAACCTCCTGTGTTCAACAGTGTTCACTGGAATAAACCTCTCCCTTGTATAAGATACATTTTTCAATCCCACCCTCAGCAGGAAAGAGATAGCAATTATTGCCCCATTTATCAACTGGGCAGGCTCAGCCTACCCAGGTTAGTAGAAGAAAACAGCAGAAAGGAATCTTGTGATTTCGCAGCCTTCAAGCCCCCATCCCTGGCTCTGGAGCTTTGAGAAGTTAAGCTAAGTTAACAGCATCTCAGAAAGGCCCAGACTAACTCGGGGGCATTCAAACATGCGCAAGGGCTGCAATATAATACTATAACCAGGAGCACACACTTAGTGACAAAAAGGAAAACAAAACGCTTATCCTTTCGACAGGAAATCACAAAATGGGCTAGTCAGTTCATTGCAATCAAGAGAAACGGCAGAGCTCATTAGGCTATATAAATAGATATTAAATTAGACAAGAAAGCAAAACGTAGCAGGCAACATGCACAACTAGGCTACTCATATCACAACTGGAGCAAACAGGCAGTGAAACAGAACAGCTCCGGGCAGCCCTCCCACCGAGCAGGAGCTCCCGGCCTCCCTCCTGCGACGCCGTCAAGCAGGAGAGGCCGGAAAAGAGGAAAATAAAGGAGGCAGAAAAGAACAAAAAAATTAAAAAAAAAATTAAAAAAATCAAAACACATTTAGCAGACTTTAACAGTTCGATTTAAACGAGCGCCCTGAGCGTTTTAACAAAGTTCAACAGCATAACATTTACAACAAGAAAGAAGAGAGGCACCTGGAGACATCTGACACTGGGCATGCTCTGCAGGCATCTCAGTGCGCACATGCTCTCTACCAGGTTGGAGCAGCCTAGCCACAAAGACCTTGGCACAGAACACTGCAGGGTGACAAAAAGGAAGGAAGAGAAGAAGCAGTTAGATGCCACAACAAATCACTTCAGGCAGGCAACTCGTTCGCTCGGTCCCGTGGGCTGGGAGAGGCGCGCAGGGCCGCTGAGGGGAGCGCGAGGCCCTGCTGGGAAATGGGGGCTCGGGGGCACCCACGGAGCCAGGCCCGACCCAGGGGGCTCCAGCTTTGTCCTGGGGCTTAAGCTTCACCCTGGGGCTTAAGCTTGGCCCAAGGGCAGGGGCTGGAATGGGATGGGGGGGGCTTTGGCGCGGCCCCTCGGGAGGCGAGGCCTTGCGGCCTGCACACCAGGCTGCTGATGCTACAACGCCCCAAAAAGCAGCACTTTTAACATTAAAAACCTGCTAAACAGGGAAAACCTGAGGGGAAAGTAGCCTAAATATTTGCAGTCGTGCATCCCCTGAAAGCCTCCTTGTCCCCTAGTGATGTTTTTTACTCAGTGGGTTAGTACTCAGCTGGGAGAAGGAGCCAGGTTAAGGGCAGGCTCCAACTTGCTGACGCAGGAAGTTAGGAAAAGCTTGGGAATCTAATGGGAAGATTTGTAGAGCAGACGGAGTCCCAGACCCGGGAGGGCTCCGTGATCCTACCCCATGGGTCCCCTTATGGCCACATTAGTCGCTAGGGGAGGTCAAAGGCAAAAGATCCCTGCTCCCCCAGTGAAGCAGGACATAGCCCCAGCTCTGAAATTTGGTATTTTAGTATCGTCACTTCTGTTTCCAGCTTTTAATATTGTTCAAATTTGGGTACAACAAATACCAAAACACTGAAAAAGGAAAAGAAAGAAAGAAAAAAAACACACATATCAGAGTTAAAAACAGAACAAGCACAGGAGAGGACCCAGGGGAAGCATTTATTGCACCAGGGCTATGGGGAAGGGGCCACAACCAGAGCAACCCATGAGGTTAAAACCTCCATTTCAGACACTGGGAATAAAACCAAGAGAGCTCCAGGTTTTCACCCATTGCTAAGGAGAAATGAGGAAGCAAAATGAGGGCGGGAATGATCCTAACGGCACCGAAGAGGGAAGAAATCACCCACTGCTGATCCTGCAGGAGGCTGCAAGTAAATAGGGATGTCTGGGGTTACGCACTTCAATGCAACCAAGAGCTGCACACGCTTGGAGCAGAGCTGCATCAATACCAATGCTAAATTGCATTAATTTTTCCTTCCCTTGCAAAGCTAATTAGGCAATCTTGTATTATTAAAGGATTCGCCTTTTAAGTTTGGAGGAGCATCATTTCTCACTCTGGTCCCAAGTCATGAAGCCGGGTGCCTTGCAGGAGCTGATTTTGACTCTCCCCACACACATTTCAATTTTAATTTAGAAGTGTGGTACTGATATTAGAGGAACTTTCTTAATTTCAACAGATTCCACAAATATCTTTGATATTACTAGAGAAAGGCAGATTTTTAATTTTTTTTAAACCAGAAGAATAGCTAGAAGAATAAAAATGCATTTATATCTCTGGTGCATTTTCGAGAAAAAAAATGCATATAATGAGGATATTCTCTTTATTATGTACTTCACTATTCGACCAATTTGAGGCACTTTTTGAATGGCGGTTCCACAGCACTGAACCAAAATTCAGTGCATCACTGCGGATATTTGGTAAAGCCCAAGCAAGTTTTTGCTTCGCAAACATCTTCAAAAATTCCAATTTGTTTCAGTTCAAAAAGACAAATTTTGCTCACGTTACTAAGAAGGAGTTTGGGAAAAAAAAATCACTGGCCAAGAAGTGTAATACCTCGGTCCCCTTAGAGCTTAAAATAAGCCATGCAAAATTATGTGTATAATGAATCTAGACCTAAAACCTTCCCACTTACTTGCTCAGACCGCAGTTGGACTTAAGGGCTCTACAAACTATAACTGGTTATAACTGATTTTAGGTCCTACTTTAAATAAGCTCAATATAAGGAACCTAAAGAGAAATAACGGGTAACTTAAGAGCACTTTTTTAATACACTTCAAAAGATAGTATGGAAAGAAGTCATTTCCAGGCCACGTTTCAGCCCCAAAAAGCTTTTCCATGGTGTTACGAAACCCCGAAGGAAAGGATTTTATAAAGCCATGGGACACAACTGCAGCTGCGCTGCCACACGGAGCCGCAACTTCAATCTCACATTGTGCTGCCCCCCGCAATGGGAACGTGCAGATATTCGTGTGCTTCGCTGCCAGGCTGCTTCTTGACCCTGCCTGAACGGGAGCTGCTCGTCATAAATGTTTAATTTCTGAATAATGAGAGTCTCGACCCAGGCTCGCGCTTCCCGGTTCCCTTTCCAGGGAGGGATCGTAGGGAACAGCACAGAGCAAGGATTATGGAAGGGGAAAGGAACAGAAAAGCAGCCGCTGGGCGAAGGCTCCCTAGGCAGCTTGAGTCGAGTCGCCCGCGCAGCAGCTCCCAACAAAGCAGGGGACAAATATCTTTGTCATCTCAGAAAACCACCTAATTGGGGAAAATAATTAAAAATAAAAGGAAAAAAAAGCTTCAGGAAGTCAATACTTAGGCAGTTTGAAGTGACTTTCCCTCACTCAACACCGTTGGCTCCCCTGTGCCCAGTCAGGTTGGCGGCAACGGCGGCCGTTGAATCCGCGGTACCAAACAGCTCCTGTCCAAAGCCATGCTGCAGATGTCCACAGAGGTTGGATATCCACCCTTTGGATATCCATAAAGTCTGGAAATGCTATGGAATTTAGCCAGCTCAATGGGGATTTCTCCTGCCTAGTTCATTTAAATGTATTATTTGGGAGGAGAAGCCAAACCAAAGGATGGAAGTGCCCATGGTCAGAACAAGGACGGAATGAGAGCCAAGGAATAAAAACAACTGCAGAAACTACTCTGCTGACCTTAGATGCCTCACGACAGGATAACACACTTATTAGGTGATAACTTATTATTCTATATTACAATGTTAAGGGTTGAGAACACCAACACTCGCATTCCCAGAAGTCTGATTCCTCGCAGGTTTATCGAGTACTAAAATCCCGGCCTTGGGACTTCTCCACTCAAACTACATGTGTTTTACCTAGGTAAGATAATTCAAGGAAACTAAATTTAGTAGTTTTAGTTGACAAATTCTGTTATTAAAGCGAAAGGGCCACCATCATTTTGTAAATGAGTTTCTAGATGGAGATCAATAATTTTTCTTTTTGAGAGGGAAGGGGAGAAGGAGGGAGGGGAAAATCAACAACCGAAGAAAAATACAATAAAACAAACGAAGAATCTAACCCATTCAACTTCTCAAATACCACTGTAATCCAATCAATCCACTCTTTCCATAAGGACTTTTTTGCTTATGCAATGTATAATAGAAGAAAAACGCAATTAGGCGTAAGAGTCCAACCAGCCATTCAGCCTTATAAATCCTGGAGCCTCCTGCGCTTTTCCCGACTGCCTCCTGGCAGCAAAGCAGCTCCTCACAAAGCCGAGTTACGGCCTGGCTTCCCAGAGAACGAGGAGTTTCAGACTGGCTAAATTAGGTGAAATTGAAAATTTTAAGCCCTCCTTCTGAATTTGCTTCGTGTTCCAGCTTGAAGAAGCTAACGGGCTCTTTGGCACTGAATTTCCTGTTCAGTTTGCTTTGTTTCGGCTCTGCTCCCATATAGCTGATACTTCCACCCCTCCTTTTTTCTTTTCTATTAGCATTTACTACAGAAAATGGGAAATCCCTGGAGGGACTTGGGCTGTATGTGGGAAGGGCAGAGCCATCCCCTGCTAGCTCCGATCTAAGGCTGCCAAATGGGGCAACCTGCAATGTCAATCCACTTTGGGACAGCACCACCATGAAAGCAGCTCAGCTGAAATATTAAGCTCTGATCTTCCTCAAATAAAAACCAAATCAATAAGGGGCATTAGCCCCAATAAGGTAAAAAGGCTCTAAAGCAGCACCCCTGTGCAAAGGCTGTCAGGCTGATTGCATTTGGAGAGGTGGTGCTCAATCCCATACACAGAACTGAGTGACCGCGTTGGAAGGCATCGTTCCTGCAAAGTCAAAAGGCTGGACTTTGCACAGGCTTGTTAAGCTTGGCTTTAAGAAGGGCTACATTCAAGCCAGAAAAGTTTGTCTTTATAAAAACAATTCATTCTTTTAATTTAGTCTTCAGTGTGGCTGCTTGCACTGAATTAAAATCGTAAAATGCCCTAGGAAAAAGATGAGGTAAATGAAAATTAGATAATTCAACGAAAATCAGTTCCGTGATGTCCCCTCCCAGCTGTCACTGCAGGTCGAGCTTCTTGCATTTGGGGAGAGATCAGGCATTTGGAGCACGACAAATGAGAGATCACTTGATCAAACCCGTTCTCCTCATTCCCACCCGGTTCCCCTGCACAGGACACTGAATTCCCAGGAGGGTGATCCATAATGCAGCCTCATGCTGCTCCTGGAGATCCAAGAATGGTCACTACAGCAAAATCAGCGCTGCAAAAGGAACGGGGCTTCAGGAGAGAACAGACTATGAATGCTTTCCTTGAATAAAGGGACAATCTTACTCCATTATAATTTACTCCTCTGGATAAGGCTGAGATCCAGCATCTCGTTTTCAGGAGGCTACAAGAGAAGGGGGATTTTCTCTAGGGCAAAATCCTAACACATTCCCATCCAAGTCATTCAGTGTGGTCTTCAGTAGAAACCAAGCTGAAGTTTCAGCAGAAACCAAGCGAAAAGTTCAACCCACAGAGGGAAAGACGGCCTGAAAACCCCCTTAACACACTCAGAGTTGGCTCCAACCTTCTCTGTGTTAACTTGGAGGACTAGTTGTCTAACACACTACCAGAATCTAAAAATCTCGTCTAAAATCTACACGTCGCGGACTTTAATTTGGCCACGTTTGCGGGGATAAAGTCTGGGTTATTGGTACATAATATTAAATTCACATCCAGGGTTTTCATTCCAAAGACTGCAGAGGAATATTTAAACAGCCTTTGAAAGTAGCCTTATATTTAACCTTGAAAAAAAAAAAGGAGTTTTTCAAACCCTGGACCAGGACTAAGCCTGCATGCACTTGCACTCAAGCTCAGCTTAACTCCACTATGGCTTTCCATAGGACCTTCTCATGTTTCAGAACGAGTAGTTATAATATTGAATATCATGATATTGGCTAACTTGAGCACACAGTAAAGCTTCCTCTTTTTGTGCCTGTATTTTAAATAATTTCCTCATTTCAGTTTCCATCATTAGAAATGTCAGGTTCACTTCTGATTCTCCATTCCCTCATCAGGAGGGCGGCCTGTGCAGAACACCCTGGATTCCGCAAGGTTTTGTTCCACAGGGAAGCTCCGACTGGCATGTGGGACAAAATCAAGCTGATATGAAGAGACATGTCAGGGAGTGTCAGACTGGAGTTACTGAGCGTTTCCACCATTGACAGCACTGAATTATACTAAAAAAAAAGGAAAAAACAGGCCCAAGATCTTTCCACGTAACCAAGTACAACTCATGTAGCCCCAAAATCAAGCCAGGAAACAAGAGTGGCCTGAGGATAACTCCTTTGTTAATTAAATTCAAGTACGATTTGGGCAAAACAAGAACAGATCAGCAAAAGGGATGCACAGCTAAAACAATACGTGTTATCCACGCCACCGACGAGCGCTTCTTCCACAGCGTATTAAAAAGAGGGATGCCTTCCGAGTTGGTTTAATAGCTGTCTACAAGGAATGCACAAGACTCAAGCAGCTTAGAGGTGTTATTCCCGACAGGAGCTGGGCAGGCAGACGCGCTGCAGCCGAGGAGAACCTCGGAAGGGAGGAGACAAGCTGGTTAAAGCTCTACCTTGCAAGGAAGCCGGGGGGTAGGAGAGGTTCAGGGCTCAAATTCACCCCTGGCACTTGAGGCAAGTCTTGGTGAAACAGCCTTTCCTTCCCAATGCCCATGGATACCTCACAAAGTTGTTTTCAAGATAACGTAATCCGTCCTCCAGCATTTCCAACCCTGCAAGTGTCCCGATGGAGATGATTCCAGAGAGACACGCTCCTCTGGAATAACCCTGCTATAACCCTAAAGAAAACATGCCTGACCGCTGGCTTGCCTGGGCTTTGGAGGCAACTAAAAGCAGAGTTTTAAGTTGCAAGCTGGTAAAGGATTTCAAAGGCTGCCTCCAAGTGCTGCCCACAATAGAAATTTAAATGTCATTTCACCAGGATAGCACTGGAATCTGCAGTGCAAACAAGGGGAGAAAGCTCTCTGCAGTTTTGATGAAGTCAGGAGAAACAGGCAGCGGTGAATCCGAGCAGAAAGCCACGGCTCTGCTGAAATCCAAGCCACCCCTCAGGCTCCTTTCTCCTCATGGAAGCGAGAACGGCACAGCACTTGCCGGGTGCCCCTGGACCTGGAGATGCCTCTTGCTGGCTCCACAGCAGGCAAGTTCACCACGTGCTCCTAGCCCTACCTGGCAGGTTAGACCTGCAATTTCCTAGCAAATGTATGACTGAATTTGCCCTTTCTCAGCCTAACCTCACACCAGCGGCTACCGTGATGCGCTCTCCCCCGTGGGGCACGGGAAGCAGTTAAGCGAGGTACTGAATGTGCAGACAAACTCAACTAAGCAGAAGCAGCAAGAGAGAGTACAGGGCGGCTTCTTACCTGAAACTTTGTTTCTGGGCTTCAGATCCACCAATCCAGAATGAAAGGGGATTCGAATGGGATTTCCTTCTCAGACTTGTCTGTTAAAAGAGAGCAGCCGATCATCTTCAGCTTGGAGCATCTACTTCTTGCTTGAACGAGTCCCCCAGTACGAGTTCCTACTGCGGGCCGGGAGACAAGGCAGCCTAGGGACCCTCACCGGGGCAGCGGCCACTAAATTCATGGGATTGGTGGATCTAAGACAAAGAAACTCATTTACAGACAAGAAATGGCTCCTTCCCGTGGCGCGGATCAAGCAACCCAGCACAAGGGCTCCGGGGAAGAGCTCGCTCTGCGCAGGGATTAGGATGGACAAGAAGGGCTAAACCACAGAGCGGCTGCGGAAGCTCCAACCGCCGCCGCCAGCGCGCACCACGGCCTGCCAGGTGGGAACACACGGGTTTTCCAAACACTTCCACAGCCCATGGCTCTGCTAGCTCAGCCACACACACATCCCAGAGCACTTCCCATCAACCTGCTTCCCAGCTCCGGCCAGTCCCACTTTGCTCACGTACCAGATGCGACCTTCAAGACGCTTGATGAGCCACAAGATGCAAAACCTCAATAAGTTTTCAGTATAACCTTGGCTCTGAAAACAAAAATCTAGAAATAGGAGAGTGAGATAAGGCACAGTGGTCCTGATGGGCTGGGAAAGATCACTCCTTACTCTCTGATGAAGATGAAAAAGGCCTTCACGCAGCGCTTTCAGCAGCACGCCGGGTACAAAAATGACTTAAGTAGTTGAAATGAAGCAACTTGAACAGGAGTATCTTAGAGAGGATGAGTCTGCAGAAAGCTCACGCATCGACCAGGATGACGGAAACACATCACAGAGCCTAGAGCCAGCGAAAAGTTGGCTATAAAACCTAGAAAATATCAGGGAAAATGGCCAGAAACAGCAGAATTCTCAAGCAGAATTGTGCAGCAGAGAGGCCACCGCTTTCTCTCACGCTGCCCGAGCCTCTCCTACAAGAGAATCCAGTGTTTTTTCGTGCCCACGTATGGAAACACGAGCGGAGATGTGGATGGCAGGAGCTGCAGTGATCGGTGTCTGCTCAGCTACCTCGGAGGCTGATTTTGTGCTTATCAAGAGTAAAGGAGGATTCTGCTCCGGGAGCGCGGCTCAAGGACGAGCTCGGAGCGCCCCAGCCACGGCTCCGGAGGCGGCCGAGGAAAGGGAGAGGATGTGAGGGCGCGTGACTCAGAAGCGCAGCCACCCAGCTCAGCAACAAGACCGCTAAAAAGGGCAGAAATGACCCGATTTGCTGAGTAACGGAGCCGGGAAGTGCCAGGAGAGGCACTTCACCACGAGGGCCTTCCTTCAAGTTACTTGGGAGCGTCACATCCCAGAGCTGATTCTCCTCTCGCGGAGGAGTGGAGTGATGGAGACTACTTGAATACCAAGTTTCCCCGATTAGTCCTTTGCTGCCCAGATAGGACTGCTTCAAAAGCATCTCTAGCAGCTGGAATTCCGAGTTAGCAGGTTTGGCCAACAGATTCTGAACGCAGATTGCCACAAAGCAGCACACATTTTCTCTGGACATGATGGAAAGGTGGTCACCAGGCAGGCCATGTCGACACGCAAACAGGCCCCTCGGAAAGACACATAAGTTGAACCTTACTTTGCACCAAAACCCAATAGAGCAGAACCCTTCAAGAACTGGGAAGCGCCACGCGATGGGTTGGGCTGCACATGCAGCTGTCCTGCTTCTCCAAGCCACCCAATGACCAAAATTCTGCAACTATCCCAGCTGAAAACCAACCCCAGCAACTGCTCACAGATCGCGCTGATCTCTAACCCCAGCAGTGGTACCCACCCAGATCCCACCACCTCGGTCTATTTGTACAAAGCTGAGCCTTTCTTTGAACCCCAAGGAAGGCTTCAGGGTTTCAGGGCAGGTAGAAGCACAAGGATGCAGCTTCCTGGGGGGCCCTAGATTAAGGAAGCAGGGAAAAGGCAACACATGTTTTTATTTAGTCTGAATGAGAAGGAAATTAAGGTTTTGAAAAGAGCCAGGGCCTTTTGCTAGGTGAAACACAAGGAAGGGCGAGTTGCTTTTTGCTGTATCTGGTCTGTACTACTCACGCTGGGAAGCACGTGGAAAATAGCACGGGAAGATGGAGTGGGTTGTCAAATGGCACCCCATGGAGGGCTCCGCACACCCGTGCGCTCGGGAAGGACGGGATTTTCCAGGAGGGGATTTTCACTGACCGATCAAGCGCTATCAATATCCCCCAATCCAACTGAAAAAAAATAATACATCAGATGATATGACAACATAAACAGCGGCATTAAAGAAAACACCACAGAAAATATAGGCAGAATGTAAGTATTGCTATTAATCAGCATTAGTCTGCATCACTCATCTAAATCTCATTCCGCTCCCATTTCCCCCTTTAGAAAGTAAAACACTTGCCACAGAGCAGCCTTCTTGCAACCACAGCCTCTTGCTGTCTCCCACACAGCCCTCTGCTCCTTGGCACACTCACGGCAGCCTCCATTCCCGCTCCAGCCTGGAAAACCGGCGCTCCCGCCCGAGCTCTCCACGCCACAGAGCAAGCAGGGCTGGAAAACGTGGAAGCAGCAACAACCTCCAAACCCGGCAGCGAGAAAAGGGAAGGCGCCGCAGGACGAGCAGCCAGGGTGGTTTACAAAACACATGGGAAATGCAAGGATACAGCCAGCCTTTAAATAACACACCCGGGGTCTCCTGGTGCAGCTTCTAAGGAGCCAGGTTGGTTGGCTTGGATAAGGAGCAGCGCTTGGGGGAGACCTCAAAACAGCAGCATTCACAGCTCTGCTCGAGGGACACACGGTCAGGAGGGTCTGAAATGCAGGCGAGGCCAACGAGCATTTGCAGTGGGATCCAGGAACATAATGCAGGACCTTGCAGCCCCCCACAGTGCCCTGCAACTATCCAGCAGCTCCCAGGCTCAACCGTGGAGCTTTTCAGGCCATGGGATGACTTTGCTGCATCTCGCTTGCTCAGCAGGATTGTGGAAGCTGGAGAAATTAGTAATCTGTGAAAACTTAACAGATCCCAGCATCTCCAACAAGATTTCAAAAACCTCCGGCAAAACCTTGGGTCTCATGGAGAAGCCGTAAGCTCCCTCCATTGAGTAAGCCAAAGCAATTTCATTTCACATTTTCCCTTCCAAATGGAGCATCTGCAGTTTTTCTTCCTCTGTCCAAGCCGATGGCTGCTGCCATAATAATGGCCAGGCAGTATTTCACATTTTTAATCCGTATCCCCTGTTCTGCATCTTTGTATTCTCTGTGTCCCCTCCCAGGCCCATTTTCCAGCCACTTCCACTACCCCTTCCCCAAAAGGGCAGCTCTCTCCGTGTTCCCATCCACTTCCCTCATTTCATCACCCTTCTGCTGGCTCGCCTGTCTCGTTTGCTTCGTTTTCTTAAGCTCTTCCTTCCCATTTTTCTTCGCTGCTGCCAATCCAGTCTCTCCAGAGCCTCGTCCTTCCTCCTACAGGCACCGCTGAGTGGGACTGTCAGCGTGACAGCCCCTGGGGCAGGGCAGATCCGACCCCCCCGCCCCAAAGGCTCCTCTGCACCTTCCAACAGCCACCTCGCTGTTCGATTCCCACCTCCTATTCCCACTCCAGCCATTTTGCCTTTATTCCCCTCCTTGGTATGAAATTATCCAGCACCTTAGTGGCTGCACATGTGCACATCTGCTCTGCAGCCCTCTGCTCTGCTCGTTTAACTCCTGAAGGTCACAAAAAGCAGCTG
>JAUBOD010000134.1:1852800-1865046 GCA_032353885.1 Nothura maculosa
GCCGCGCCGCGCCGCCCGCCAGGCCCCGCCGCACGCACGCGCCGCGCTGACGTCACGACGCACGGGCGCAGGCCGAGCGGCGGCACCGGCGCGGCGGGGAGGACTACAGCTCCCAGCAGCCCCTGCGGCGCCCCCCCCCGCCGCCGCCGCCATGGCTGCCGCGCAGGTAGGAAACCCTTCCCGCCGTGTGAGGCCTCCCCTCAGGCCGAGCCCGGGAGGGAACCGGGCACAGGGCGGGAAGGGCGGGAGGAACGGGACACAGCGCGGGCTGGAGGAGCCGCTTCGCGCTGCTGCGCGAGGAGTTTAAATAGATTCGTTAAAAAGTTGAAAAAAATACAAAAAAAATGTTTGAAGAGCGCAGGGCGTGAGGCCTCCGCTGTGAGCCCGGGAGCGTCCTGCCCAAATACCCCCCCCGGGAACACCAGGGATGTCCCTGCTGCCCTCATCCATCCCGCTCCGTTTGCACCGGGAATAACGGCTTTTTCCCGGCAAACTGGGAAATCTGCTTCCCAAGCACACGGTGAGGCAAAATGCCGCTTGCTTTACTGCTGCCTCCCTCTCCGTGTGTGCATTCCGGAGAGCAGACAAGCCTGCAGATAGTGGTTTGCGCCACCAAAGCCCAAAATCAGCATTTCTGCTCCTAAATATAGGAGCAGGGTGGTATAGGCTCAGCATATATATGGTGCCATTGGGCAGTGGCACGTCCCAAGTTCAGCATATTTCCCAAATATGAACAATTACAGGACTGCCCGGGTCGCATGGAAAGCGACAAATGCAGCAGGCAAAAACTTAGTGTCCCCTTTATTGAACTTGCTCCTTTTCTTGGAGCAGGAGAGAACCTGGAATCTCCCCCTGACAACTTGCACAACAGCAGCAGAGGCGCCAGGAGCAGCCGTGGTCCGTGGGGCAGGAGGTGGCAGGTGGGACCTGAGTAAAAAGCTGCTTTTTAACCATATTAACACCCAATATTGCTGTGGTATACGAGAAAAAAACTATGAAGAATATTGAGAGTAATTAAGGAGCGTGTTAGCTACCCAGGAGATGAGATCCTCGGGCTGGGCATAACTCCCTGTTTTGCTGACAGATCCAAGCCCTGGATCTGCACATCAGCAAGGCAGAAGCAAAGCCAGTCATTAAGCTGCAGGGATGACCTTATCCAGGTGGAAGCACTGCCTTAGTTTCGGCCTAAGGGAACCCGTTGGGCCAGTTTTTCCTGCAAAGATGGGGAAGTGGGAGAGCCCCAGCGCGAGGAAACCCGAGGTACCCTCGTGTTGTGCAACAGGACAAGACGTTCTGGAGAGGAGCAGAGCCCTCAGAGCCTGGATTCACCATTGGAAGAGCCTGTTTAGCCATGAAGGAAGGTGATCCTTTAGGAGGATCAGGAGGAAGCAGCTTCCCTCCTTAGGGAAGTCGGTAACACCAAGGAAAGAGGTCTGGGTACAGGTTCCTGCCCTCTCCTGGGGCAAAAGGACAATGAATGCAAGGAAATGTGCACGCATCCTATGGGCCTTGTCCTAAAGATGCCCACGCGAAGCTGCCTGGGCACTTTTAACGTGCCAGGAGATGCAGGGCAGCCCCAAGGCTGCTGAAACAGATCCCAGGACCCCGAGTTTAGGAATAAAGCTACAGGATGAGCCGCTTGTTTAAGTGCCTGCGTTTTCTGCCCATGCCAACATGATTTGTCTGTGGAGAAAAGGAAGGACCAGGGGGCTGGGGGAGCTGCAGGCAGTTCTGCACGTGACCACGGAGAGAAAACGGGGGAAAAAGATTAGAGAGAGACAAGCGGTGGCAAAAGTCCCAACTCTGGGATTTCCGATGGAGCCGCTGGGTGCTAAATGAGCATTTATTCCTATTTCAGAGATGCTTGCATCCAGAAAGCCACGGCGCTGGCTTTGATTCCTTAGGGAATCGGATTCATAACTACCCTTGTAAGTGCCCAACAGCGGAGGCAGCCGCTGCTGTCGGACACTGCAAGAACCCCCAAATGCACCAGGTTAGGGGGGAGTTCAGGCCAAGCGAGGGGCATCAAGCGAACACCAAACTCCAGGGGCACAAATCCCGCAGAGCCCAAGCTCGGCACAAAATTGACGGTGTTTTCCTTCCCAAACCGGAGCGGAAAGCAGCTCCAAGGGGATGAGCTGCAGCTACGGGACGGGGCTCTCACAGGCACCGCTGGGAAACCTCTGCCCGAGGGATCGGCATCACGGAGCCAGGAAGCGGCTCCGGGTGGGATGGACCGTGCGTGAAGGATGAGGATGGGAGCAGGAGGGACAGTGGGATGTGAGGAAGGGCAGGCAGGAGATACAGGGTGTCCTGTGGAGCCCCTTGGCTCCACAGCCCCTTCCTCCTTCCCTCGGTGCTTCATTCAACGCAGATTTGGCAGGGACAGGGAAGGGAGAGGGAACCCCCCCATGCCCATGTTGCCTTCTGCTCTTGGGCTGCTTCTCCTCTCCCATGGAGCCGTCTCGTCCCCCTCGGAGGCAGCAGGAACCACCTCTCCGGGGCTCACGTGGGGCTCCCACAGGCACCAAACGCTCCTCTCACACTAGGGCTTTTTCCTCCCTCGCCTCTTGTACGAGTCTCCCTTGGGCTGCCACGTCGCTGCCTGGAAATAAATCTGTAGGAAAAGCAGCACCAAGAAACCAGCAGTGTTTTCAGAAAGAAATGTGGAGTCCTGCAGTGCTTTCCCGAGCCTCCCAGCTCTCTGGGAACTGCCCTTCCCGGCGCTCTCTTACCTTGGAGCCAGGCAGAGCAGCCCGAGGAGCAACAGGAATCTCGGGCATGTGGAGGGAGCTGCAAAGGAGCCTGGCTGAGACCTCCAACACGGGGAGCAGCAGCGGCACCGGGAGCCTCGGAGCACGGGAGCGGTTTGTCCGGGAGCCGTCTTGGAGCTGCGGAGCAGGGATGTGAGGGAGCTTCAGGGAGCTCCTGCCCTGGCAGGGAGAGGAGAAACATGGGGTTAGAGACCGGCCCAAGCGGCGCCTTGCGGAGGGCAAGTCCTGGGTGAGACAGGGCAGTACAAGAAAAGAGGACTTAAAGGGTTGCCCAAATGCCCAAACACGGGGCTGCCTTGGTGGGCAAGAGCCTCGAGCCTCCCTGGCAGGGAGAGGGGCTCCCTCTCAGCACTTGCAAAGGGAGAGCTGCCCTTTGGGCTTGCAGATGCAAACCCCATTTCTCCCTCCCTGTCACTGAGGGTGGCAGTTTTGGGGGTGCTTCGAGTCCCATCCCTGCAAGGGCAGCTGCCCCAAGTGCCTGGGGGTCTTTGTGTGGTGCCAGGCTTCACTTGATGCTTTCACCTGCACCACCTGCTGTTCAGATCGCTGCTCGTAGCACCTGCAGCCACCCGGGTACACGTAGCAAAGGGACAGGAGGAGAGAAATAAACAGGACACATGGGAGAGATGCCCCTTGTGCAGGATCCAGGCACGTGTTCCCACCTGCAGCGGTGAGAGCAGAGAGAGGGAAGCACCAAGCACAAAAAATGAAAGGTTCTCAACCTCGTGACATGGATAACCCGGAGATTTTTCAACCTCAAGCTTCCCCAAAGGCAGCTCACCTGGGAAAAAGTCCAGTGCAGCAGGAACCTATAGAACACCAAGACAAGGAGGGCCAGGAGAGCTACAGGGATCACAGCTGAGGGGATGAAACTTCCCCCTTCCAGCCCTGACCTGAGCAAAACAGGCATTTCCTGCGCTAGGAAGAGAAATAAATGAGGAGTCCAGGCTATATTCTTAAATATGGTTTAATACTCTTCTCCATTTCTGTACATCACAACACCAAGATATCACTGCTTGGGATCTCTCTGCAGAGGCTATATAGTATGCGAAGGCTAGGATTGTTCACCCCCGTTTAATGTGTTTGCATGTGTAAGTGTAATACATATCAGTATATATTGATATACACATCAATATATAATGCAATATATATCACCGAAGAGAACACATTGATTAAAGAAATACAAAAATTTGGCATCATTTCCAAACTTAAATAGTAAAAATAAAAACTACAAAAAGGAGCTGCATACCCTAATGTATCATGTGAAACAACAAGCAGTATATTCAAAAAATGGAAATTTACACCCAATTGCTCTGGTCTTGTCATGTCACCTCAGACCCATTTACAATGGCAGAATCCAGGGGATACCGCTTGGAAGCCCACAGCCCTGCCCGAGCTCGGCTGCCTGCTGGGAGAGACTCCAGCTCCAGGGTGGAAACCACGTGGGCAGCAGAAGGATCTGCCCGGTGAGAACCTGGGGTAGGAACTCACTTGCACCAGGACTGTGGACCTCCAAGGCAGAAGCTTTAAGACAGGCTCTCCCTCCGTGCAACGGGGCCGTTGGGAAGCCAGGCTTGGGAAGGGACAGCAGTGAAGAGCAGAGCTGTCCGCCCCCCACTGCCCACGTGAGAGCCCAGGGACCCAGAAAAAGAGGCGAGATTTGTGCATTATTTTATGCCAACGCCAACGTTGCCCCTGCCCGCGGGAAAAGCCCTTGGCCCTTTCGAGGGGGTTTCACCGCGTCCCACAGAGCAGGCTGGGCAAAAAAAGCCTTCTCGGGCCGTGATGCAAAAGGTTCCACCCATTCAGGGTACATTCGAGTTCAGCATCAGATTTAGGGGACACTTGTGGAGCCAACAGGATGGGGGCCGCAGTGCTGGGGAGCAGAGGTGCCAATGGGGCAGGTTGAGGTTCAACACGTGTCCCAGGAGGCTCCAAGTGCCCCAGCACCAAGGAGGCTCCTGTCAAGGGCTCCACTCCTTGTCCTAGTAAAACACCTGCTGCCAGGGCAGGACTGTGGGTTCAATCAAATTCACATAATCAAGGAAACCTTACGCAGTCCTAAAGCAAACAAACCCAAAAATAATCCAAAATAGTAATTTAAAAAAAAAATCTTAGCGAGGAACAAAAAGCAAAGTGTACCTTACTTCACTTAAATCGCATGTTTATTTTTGTAAAGACAAAAAAAAAAAAATAAAGCTGAAGGCTGCACCACTCAAATCCAAATTAAGCCTAAGACTTCAGCAGCATTTTCATTGCAATCAATGAAGTGCGTTCCCTAGTTTGCAGGAGCAGCGCTCCGCAGGGCGATGGAAGTACTGGTTTTGGCTGGAAAGCCTCCCCAAACCACTGGAATTTGGGAGCCACACACCTCGTAAGCGGGCACTGCAGACAAGTGCCTTCTCATTCCTGCCAGGAGAGGGAATGGCTCCCAACATTCCTCCTTCTGCAGTCTAATGCCATGTAAATGGGTCGTGGCGCTGCCAAATGCAGCAATTGATTTCTCCAATCAAAGTAAAAAGAAACAAACCAGTAGGATCTTACTTCTATTAATTTTGGAAGGAAGAGGTTTACAGCAGTTAATGTATCATGAAGGTTAAAAAAATCATTTTCATAAAATACAAGAGCAACCAATTTCACCATTGAGTAAAAGTAAAAACCGGGATTCCTTTTAAATTAGTCCCAAGTGGCATACAGGAACTTAGTAGTTTGCTGCTGTACTGACACTATGACAAATCAAAGTGTAGGGTTTTGCTCTTTAAATCCAATGCTTGTGGATCAAGTTCTGGAAATGTTCCAATTCTAAGGCAGGGATCTGTTGTGTTTTCCACCATGAGTTTGCTCCTTGGGTTGGATGCTGGAGGGGCGAGGCACGTTTTGCCGGACCCAGGTCGACTACCTAGTAGTCATCGAGGTCAAAAAATTCGTCGTCTCCTCCTTGGTATTCCATTCCCTGGAAGTCCACTCGGTACCGCAAGATACCTAGGGAAAACAGAACCCTTGAGCTTCGGCAGAGCCTGGAGAGGCACCAGAGGCAGCTTGTTGAGCCCTCACACCAGAGCATGGACATCTCTGCAACTCACTTTCCAAACACTGACTGATCACTCAATTTTGGGCACCATCCGCTATGGGTGACAGCAGATACTCAACTACGTGGCATTCCCACACCTCCACGTTGGCCCGATTAATTTAATTATCGGGTCATTATGGTTGGAGGAGACCATTAAGATCGAACGCAACCATATTCCCTAAAGGGATCAAAACCTACCTGTCCAGAGTAGGGTAGGACATCAATTTCCAAAAAGATTTTAGGGGGAACAAATGTTGGTCCCGATGCAACTGGTCGTGCGACTGGAAGGCCAACAGTAAATGAAGCTGACATTGAAAGACATTTTAGGAGGGAATACAAGTGATGCTCTGGCATCTTCATGGCCTGGTCCCCCACCCCAAGCAAGGTCCCTTGCAGGGGGTCACCCAAGGGCCCTTGCATGGGGTCCCTTGCTTGGGTGAAGGGTATTTCAAGGGCCAAGAGCAGGGCAGCAAACATTCCCACTGGGCAAAGAGGCCGGATCTGGCAGGCTGAGGAGAACTCCTGGAAGTCAAACCCTGCAAACACAGAAACCTCGTGGCCCAAGAAGCCAAACGGCTTGACTTAGTTCCCACCCCTGGCACCCTTTGGCCCCTGTAATTGTGACAATAATTCACCTCTGCTTCACACCCATCAAGCCAGACGTGGTCAATGTTCCACTAAGCCAGAGCTAAACCTGCCTGCAGCCCCCTGCTCGACACAGTCACCTCTTACACAGGCAGCAGGACCAGCAAGAAGCAGGTTTGTCTGCCTCTCTGCTCAGGTTTGCACTAGTTTAACTCAAAACAATTTACAGGAAAAAATAAAAACACCCGTTTTTGTTCTTGCAGTTTACCTCCGATTCCTCCAAATCCTTTCACAAATTGGGATCCTTCCTGTGATTTGTCTGTAACAATTTCCAACGTTGCTCCAAATTTCTTGTAGTTGTTTGCAAACCACTCCAGAAGGGGCATACTTTCTATCAGTTCATGTTCTTGGCCAGTCTACGTAGACATTGGAGAGCAAACACTGTTACGGTCATGGCACGATAGCTAGCGATAAAAAGCCTCACACCACAAGCTGTCCTTGGCTTCAAGGACACCCGAAGTGTCTTTTGTGCCACAAGGCAGAGAAATTTGGCCTTGGACACTTGGCTGGAGCAGCCTGACACGCTCTCCAGGGGCCTGGTGGGAAAGGCTCCCGATGCATCAGCATGGGACAAACCAGAGCTCCTGGTGCCGACGGGTCTCGCTCGGGGCTCCCATGTGTGTGTGGAGGATAAATGGCCCCACTTTTACCCACCACTCGTGCTGCACCCTTTAGTTTTCCCCATTTCTCTGGATATTAGTACCCCACGAGCAAGTTATAATGGGTGGTATCAAACTCCTCTAGTGGGTGCTCGATGGGAGCGAGTGGCCCCTTCCCTGCTGCGATCTCAGCCCATTTACATGATTGCAGAGGCAGCAGCAGGAGAAAAATAAAGGGAAAAGCAAGAACTGGACACAGGGATACGGTGAACACGAGCAAGGGGCTCTCTCAACATCTCGCCTGAGAGAGGAGGGCCAACAAGCTGGGGTGTTTGCAGCAACCCCAGCTCTGAGTTCTGTGGCAGTACGTGGAAAACTCAGCTACAGCCCCCGCACTGAAATACCTCTTTGTCTGTGAAGTGGGACTTATCTTTCTCCTGCTCTGGTGTCAAATACAGGATCTTCTCCTCTGAGGAGAGAAAAAAAAACAAAAAGAACAGGATTAGGTTGGATAGGACTGCCAGAAGTGGGTTAAAAACAGCAGGAGACTGAGGGCAACCAGTAATTGCAGCTCAGAGGGTTCTGGCCACGGACACTGCCTTCCTTTATGGCTGCAGCTGACTGGGAATGTGGAAAAACGAACCGGGCACACAGGAGAGCAAGTGTCCTGCAAAGCCAGCCCCTTCTCCCAAGCCCCAACACCCAACCAAGCGTGGGCCAGGGCCCTGCAGTGTCCCCAGTGTTTGTGGCCAGCAGAAGCACGGGCATCTGCCCCAAGATGCCACATCCACAGCCCTGCAACCCACCCAGCCCTGCAACTCCCTTCTCCCCAGAGGAATTTTGCCAGGTGCCTCCTCTCCCAGAGCAGGGCAGAGCTGCAGGGGACTTGCCCACACATCTCCTTGCTGAAGTCCTTACAGATCTGCTTAGGCACTTCCCTAATCTGTCCCACTGCGGTGGCTTAGGTGATAATCCCCTTGCAGCCCTTCCAGAAGCACCACGTACCCTCCGTGCCCTGGCAGTGCAGGACGTATCTCATGATGTCCAGGTTTTCGTAGACTATCAGGATCTCTACTGCTCCCATTTCCAAGGCTTTTAGTGTATCTTCAACACCAAAACAGTACTTGCCCGTGTCCTGGCTGATTTCATCAAAGTATCGGCCTGCGGTCAGGACGCAAAGAAAGACATTGTCACAAACTTGGATTTACCACTATTCACATTTATTCCCCTCATCAGGGCAAGATCCCTGTTTTGCTACTATTGCCCTCACTGGGTTTTCATCTGAGCAACAACATGTGGTTGCTAAAAGTGGGGAAAACTCTCCTTCATGTCCCCCAACTCCTGCAGCATTGGAGGTGTCTGGAGGACCTCGGGGAACATCACTAGAAGTTCTCTTGATGGTACCAGAGCTGCCACACAGAGGCACTGCCAGAAAGCCTAAAGGAAGATTCACGGGTTTCATCTATTTGGTTCAGAAGAAAGGTAACCAGAGTCACCTACCTATTAGTTTCTTCTCTTGAATGAATTTCACATTCGAGAGGACTTCAGTTGACAGCTCAATCGCTTGATTGAATCCGTTTTCTCCTCCATATGAAATGTCAACTAGTTTGAGCACTTTGGATTGCAACCGCTAAATGGGAAGAGGGACAAGATTAGCCAGTCCCACCACACGGCAGTGCCATAAACCCCCTCGTAAACCCCACAGAAACCAGCACCTGGCAAGAGCATCAATGTCTTCTACTTCACTTGCAAGCCCAGGTCCCGACTCAGAGGGACCTCTCAATACTGCAGCACAACATTCAGGCAACACCAGGCAGGTGGATTTGGTGGGTTGGATTCTACTAAAGCCTCTGCTTTAGCTTTTTGGACCACAAAAACCACAAATGCCAACTCTACAGCAGGAAGGGCAAATTTCTTAGTAATGCTCTTACTAAGAAAATGAGCTCTTACCTCCTTGCTGGAGGCCACTGGGAAAGGGAGGCCACTTCCAAATACATCAGATTTTATATTTTCATCAAGTCACTTAAGACACTAAATTCAGATGCCTCTTGTATCAGAGCTCCTGCTGTTAACACCAAGTTACTACTGACAGCTTGAAGCTTTGCTCAGAAAAGGCCACTCACCTGATCAAACATGTCCGATTGACTTAATTCAGTTTTGAAGTCAGCGGATCCAGCTAAAACGAGCCCGGCCACGTTCACCTTGTCCCCGGAGATGAAGAGCTGCACAGCCGTCTCCGCTACCTTCCTCACGTAGTTGTGTCGTTTCTCCATCCTCAAGCGAGCGAAACGCAGGGCAGACTGACCTCCTCTGCCTTTAAGGAAGAGCACAGGAGAGGCAGCAGGTTGGAAGGCTCTAGAAACGTTAAGTTTTTGGCACCTGGCCCCAGCTGGGCCTTTGGGAGCTGAAGCTGAGGGCAATGACACCTCCCGAGTTCGTTTGTCACAAGCCAGAAACAGCGAGCGAGCAGGGAGCACTCGGTCGCAGCGATGGATTATCCCCCCAAAGAGGGAACTATGTTTTGCAAAGCCTCACTGGAAAATGTGCCCGGCGTTTCTTAGCCCATACCTGCATTAAATGCCATTTCCTGCACTGCTCCCCATGCTGATGCAGGGTCAGACACCACCCAGTTGGCCCATCCCAACCTTCGGCCAAGAGGAACAGGAGCAGCTAAAAGGCAGTTCTCCAAATGCAATATGGACCCCAGCATCCCAGCAGGGAAACTTGTTCCATAAAAGCTTCTGTGCTTCCCAAGGAACAGGCTCTTGTTTTCCAATGGGCTTTGCAGGCAACGCCAACGAGACCCAAGATTTAAGGCCACTACCAAGTGATATAACTACGTCAAGGAGTCATCTTCACTACAGGCTATTCCAAAACCAAATAAAAACTCCAGAAAAAAAGTGTCACTTTAAGACCAACTGTACATGAAATTAATTCAATTAACCTTGTCGGAGGCCTCAACCCGTGCAGCTTTGCTGGCAGAGGAGCACGCAGGCTCAACACCTACAGCTGGCGTTGCCTGTTCCTCTAACCCCATCCCACACGTGCACCCGCTGCTGCCGCCTGCTCGGAGCCCCCGGGGGGGTTACCGTGCTTCTTTGGAAGATCCACAGTGAATTTGTGCAGGACTTCTCTCGTGTTGCCTTGCAGGGTGCCAAAGAGAGCGCCGCTGCCGTCTATTACGATGAAGCCGAACTTGCTGTCGTCGGAAAGCAGCGCCGTGAGGGCCTGAGCAACAAGCAACATCGTCAGCACCAATATTAACACACTGCAGCAAGAGCAAATTCATCTTTTAGCACATTCCTCTCGGTCTGAAAGACTAGGAGGGACAAAAAATGTTAAAAAAAAAAAAAATCAAGAAAATTTTATGTAGACGATCATTGTGATTTTGCCTGGTGAGCTAAAGGAAAAGGAGGAGAATAAAGAGGCCGTGCAGCTCGCCGGGTGCTGCCAGCAGCTGCAGGGCACCCAACACTTAGACTAGACAGCTCTTTCCCAGCTCATCGCTGGCAGGTGAAGCTGCAAAACTCACAGGCTCTGGATGAAACAAACCTCATCACCTCTGCAGCTGGCAGAACCTCCTGGTGGCATCGCAGCCAGAGCAGCCTGCTTTGCCCTCTGCTCAGGCTGTTGTCCATTGGGTTTTGTTCTCCAAAGCAGCCTGACTTTCCGCTCGCCAACCACCACAAACGTCGCTTCGCTCTGTCTGCTGCCTTCCCAAGGTCCCAAAGGCAGAGGAATGAAACCCCAGGGGCAAAGGTAAGTTCAGCCCTACCCAACAGAATTAAAGCTGCCCCGTGAGAAACTGCTTGGAGAGAAGACAACTACAACCTCTGCTGCAAAAAGCAGTTACCCTTCCAGGCCCTTCTCCTTAAATCCAGTCCACAAGGTGGTTCAGGCTGCCTAAAAATGACTATCAAGGCCTCGAAATATCTTTTGTGCAACTGCTGCTTCTACGTGGAGTGTGGGTATGAGCAAGACGACTAGTTATAGGGCAGAGCCCACTCAGGTGATTAGAGTTTCCAGCCAGAGCCCCTGCGGGTGCCATGGGCCACTGCCTGGCACCCCAAATTCTGCAGTTGTCCTTTAGGGGGAGCTCTGGCTGCTCTTGGTGTCAGGCCGGGACACTCAAATGTAGCAGCAAGGGGCATCTTTCTGATATTATCAGCAGCATTGCAAATAAACCCAGTTAGCAGGGCGGAGGGTTTGTCAAGCCAGTACTGATAAAGTGGGGATGCTGGTTTACACCACACACGTCCTTTAACTGCCTCTGCTGGGCTGAATGGAAGGAGCGAGACAGGCGTCTTGATCCAGAATCCGTACACCAAGCTCCGGCTTTCCGGCTCAAAAGCAACAGAAACGGAGCTTTCCCAGAACCTAGCGGCCAAGATCCATGTTTTCCATTAGCTCCTCCTCAGCAGGATGAATGAGAGGAGATCAGGGCAGTTCACACTTCAGTTACGCAGACTGAGAAAGGGCCAAGGAAACTGCATGGCTGGGCTGAACGCTCGGGCCAAGGTATCAAATGAAGTCACTGTAAATCCTGCCCTTCAGACCCACATCGGGGCTCATATCCCTCAGGGAGTTGCTTCAGTTTCACCCATGCAATAAAATATCTAGGGGAAATCTCCTCAGATGTCACTGCTGGGCACCAAATGCCTACAGCTCTCGTGTTCTCCATCCCTTCTTATTTTAATTCAGTTCCCAGTGATTGGTGATCCCTTCATGAGTTCGGTATCAGTAACTCCACTTTCTACCTGCCAAGCATACAAGGGCTTTGAGCTTTTGTATTTTGGCCCATCAGCCTGAGCTGAATTTCTTCAGGTTCAGCCCAACACAGCGGGTCACATCCTTCTCCCCAGACCCATCAGGGAGGGCTGGAGCTGCTGCCAAGAGCGGATGAATCCCTCCTTCCTGCCAGGACAGGAGGCAACCCACTGCCCTCCTGCCATCCACCCACTGCCAGCAGCTGCAGGAACAGGCACCACCCTTGGAGTGGCACCTCTCCCTCCCCAATTCCCTCTTCCTTTCACTTGCCCACACACACACACACACACACACACACACACACACACACACACACACACACACACACACACACACACACACGAGAACCCACGAACCGCAGACACACCGTCACACGTAGAGACACACGTAC
>JAUBOD010000134.1:1897651-1908331 GCA_032353885.1 Nothura maculosa
GCTGTATGAAAGCCCACAGGGCCCCTCCACCCCAGCTATAGATACCATCTTCCATCTGCTACACCATTTGCGAGTCACTGACGATATATCCTATGCCTCAAAATGGAAGCAATGGAGGCTTCTTTCTTATTCAGAAAGAAGCTTTTCTTCCTTACCACAGGCTTTCCTTTTGCTGTCTCTTCCTCTCTCAATTAAGCAACTCCCTTTTCACAGCAGACATCACCAGATCAGCAGCATGTGATTCTGAACTGGTCGACCAATGTCTCAGATAGCAGGCAGCCGCAAGCAGGATAAGCTGAGTTCCTCTTACAAAATTGCCTTCCGTTTATACTGCATTTTTTCAAGAAAAAGAATAATAACTTCAGTTCTAAAACGTGCACTGCACCTAAAGACTACTGAAGAAAAATTACATACAGAGTTTTTTTCCATTCCTCTGGAAGTGGGACTTTTACAGCTGTTTACCTAGGTTTTAGTCTGACTTGTTTTCTGAAGAACTTAGTTTGAGGCATAGCGTGGTCCTCCCCACATTTCCTCAAGGTTACTTCGTGTGTGTGTATCATCGCTTGAAACAGCTGAACCCCACCCAGAGCAGGATATTATCTTCTGTGTAACTACCTTCTCAGATAAGCTCATCAGATTTCACAGAAAGTTCTAAATCTTTAAATAGATTTATTTTATAAATGTTATATTCCTTTTCAGTATATTTTGCTAGAAACTGGATTTAGAGCTAAATAATTTCATTATCATGTAGCTATGAACCCCTAACTCCAAAAGATGAAGAAATGAATTGGAAAAACAAAACAAAAAACCCCACGTCTTCAGCCCTTCAGTTGACAAAACTGATTTCTAGCACTATACAGAATTACATTTGCTATTTAAATTCCAAAGGAAAATTCTTTCCTTTTCGAAGAAAAAAAAAAAAAAGAACAAACATTCCATAGTTCCACTGATTATGTACACAGGAGGATTTTAATATTACACTATAATATCACCTGGAAAGTTCTGGACACCCAGAAATATCTTTTATGGGATTCTTAGTGAAAGAATAACAAAACAAGCATAAACAGTTACAATTCTTCTTTTTCAGCAGAGCACACCTAGTTTTAATTACTCAGAAAAATATATTTCATCTGAAGAAAAACATACCTCAAACATTTTCAAAAGTACCATTATATCTGCATTTTAACTGTAATAAAGTATATGAAAATGTTGGCTACCTACCCAAAGATTTCAAAATAGAATGCTCAACCAGTATCTATCCCTTTCTTTTCTAGCTAGATGCATTCAAAGGTCACTATGGACACTAAAATGAAAGAACTTTTGCCTTTCTAGAAGTTACCTGCTATTTAGCTCCCTTCCACAAAGCATTTTTAGAATGAGGAAGGCACGTCCGTTGACAAGTCACTGTTTCTCTTTTGCTGTGGCTTTCCCATTTCCCCTAGCAGAACTGAGATAAGAGATAGCAAGGACTTGAAATAAAGTTTTATTTTAATTTAACTAACTATAACATTTTTCTCTTCTATATTTCCAGTTTGAAACAACACTATTTTAAGGAAAAAAATAAACAAAAACATACTATCATTCTACAGTTGTAACTGCTGGACTATTAAAAGAAGGAAATGCATGAAAATGAAAAATACTACTTAATTCTTCAAACTCCCAGTACTTTTTCATCAGCTTCTCTTAAATCTTTGGCCTTCGTAGGGCAGTTGAAATTAAAAATCAGGTCACAGAGTAGTAGCTGGCTTTCCACTGCAAGACAAAGGACAATGTATTGTCATAACATTTAACGAATGGGAAGTGAAGGGCATTTTATTGCAGCACTTTTAAGTGTTCATCCCTCAACTTTTTTATAAACTAAAAAGATCATTTTGACTTGCGTTTACTCCACTTTACTCCAAGGCAGTTAAACAAGGTTTAGTATTAGAGTACTTTTATGGGAGACTATTATGTTCCTATACAAGAACTACTTTGATTATCTAACAGAACTTTTTCCATGTTTGGCTAATATGATTCCGTATTTACGTAAATATTGTTTCATTAACTTTTCAGAACAAAAGCAAATTTATTGTTCCACTATATTAAAAAAACTCTCTGACAATGAAAACACAAGCCATTCACAAGTGCACATTCTTCCAAACACTGCCTCAGCATCTCCCTGTTAGCTGCATAATGACCTCAGAATTACCGTTTAATTTCTTCAGCTCGTTGGACATTTTTTCAACACTTTTAATTGCAGCTTCAAGGTTAAACTCCTGATCAGCATCATTTTTAAAAACCTGCATGAAATAAAAGATAATTGGTAGTCTACATGTGATTCTTTCAACTCAGTAATAGCATTTTAGCTAAATCCCTCCCTCCCACTATTCTAACTGTCCACTTAGATATGGCAAATACTAAACACTCAGGCTTCGCACACTGAACACTGAGTTTAGCGCTCAGGTGCTTCCTATTCCACAGGAATCTTCCATTTGTTAATAATTTCAGTTATTAATAATTCCAATAAAATGAATTATAATTAGAATTTCCTCTTCTCAACAGCTTTTTAAAAATTTTTAGTTTTGACTCTATTTTCTTCCCTAGGGAACTAATATTTTGTTATTCATCAGATCATAGTCAGCCGCAAGATGGAGCTAGTGTAAAGTTAACTTGCATAAAACTAACTTCAGTCACTTCTGCAGACCTTGCTCTTTCCCTTGATCAATCAAAAACAAACAAACAGACACCTACTGGAAATTAAAACTAGCAACTAGCTGAAAGAATTAGCATCACCATTGCTTTTGTTTACATTCTTCAAATAGATTGACTGAAGAATTGTACTTTTAAAAAACATTAATAAAATTGCATATACTGTCTTTTTATTGGTGTAGTTATAAGTCTTCTCTATATCATCCAGAAATTCCAAACAAAAAATATTTGGAAAAGCTCTTGGTAATTTCTTAAATTACTTGCAAATAATGCTCACTAGGCATTAGGGAGTATAACAATAAAACTGAACATACATTTAACATGGATTCTTTGTCCAAGTCTGTCTTTCCTTCACATCCCAGCCTGTCATTAAGGTCCTCAGCCATGACCAAAGATCCTAAAAGAAAAGAAAAAAAAAGAAGAAAACCATTATCACAGTGGAGCAAATTAGCCTCTTTTGCCTACAAATATTGAGTACATTTTGTTCTCATTCTCGGAAAGCAGAGTTTGAAGCAAGAGAAATAGCTCTACTTCATTACTGAAGAAGTTCTATATTTTTTGTTTATATCTTGAATACAAATAGTTTTTCACCCTTTCTTTTAGGGATAATGTTTCAAAAACTCTTAGCAGTTAAATGTGGGGCCAGTAAGAGTGAATGACACTGTTTATAATAGCTATAAATTTGGGGAAGAATTCCCCAAACCAAATTCTAAAATACTAATTGTCCTTGATGGAAGGTTTTAACAGAAAGCTAGCAGGGTCCTGCAGAACTGGTTCCCATCCTCAGCGTATGGAAGCCGAAGCTAAAGCAGACCCAGAAGGAAGATGCCAGGTGAGCGAACCTCGCTGGGCAGTGACAGAGCTAAGCTCTGAACTCCGCTGCTGGCACGAGTTACATTTGTAGGAGCAGGAGGCAAAGAGCAGCCCCAAGCAGTGCAAGAACTGAAAAAAAGAAACGAGGAAGACAGGCGTGAGGTGGCGGGGGGGTTGGGTCAGTGGTGAAGGGCTCTGCTCTGTTGTGGCTTTGCTTGTGGAGCACTGAATGCTGCTACGTGCTGCAGCAACTCACTTGTAAGTCATTTTTGGTCACCTACAGAAACTCATAAGCACTAACCATTAACTTACAGTGACTTGAGACTGAACAACGCAGCTAACTGCAGCAAAGCCAAGCTGATGTGTCAATGTTACCCACAGCTGGTGATCGCTGCCCTTAGACACATCCCTCTGACAGCTGAAAGCAACGCAGAGCTGCTCAGAAAGGGTGTAGGATGGAAACTGCTCAGCTCTGCAAAGGGCAAACCATGTTGTGGGCTGCAGTAGTTAAAACCAAGGACAAAAGGAAGGAATGGCTGGTGGCACTGCTGACATTTACTGCAACCACTTTTCCTGCTGCTCAGGCTTCATCTTTGTCCAACCTTCCTGCTTGGCAGCGTCAAGCGATTGTCACTGATCTAAGTGACATCTAAGAGGCTGGTGGTCCTGGGACATGGAGTGTCCTGCAAGTCACCTGGCTGCCATGTACTCACTCTTCCAGGCCTAGCTCTGCCCGTGCTCCCTCTCCAGGGTTTGCTCTCACAAAGCATTTTCTTTAAAGCAGCATGTTCTAAATGTCTTGTTTTGTTCTTCAGGTGAAGTTAAAATGCAATTCGTTATGGCAGTTGCTGTTACAGAACAATATAGCTGTTATTCAAAGAGAAAGCAGCACATGCTGCTGAGATAGAGAGGGCTTTCTGAAGATGAGAAACGTGCACCAGTTCCTGTACTGCAGCCTCTCAGTTTGCAAGCTCTCACAGGAGCCCTACTGCAAGTAGGTGAGCTGGGCTCCTTTGCTACATGCCCAAGGAAAGCATCCTCTGTGCTCTGCAGAAAGTAGGGGCATGCAAAAAAAAATATACAAGGTATTTTAAACATCTACTATATATTCACACACCTATAAGTGCATATACAATTTTTATAAAGTGCATATACAAATACATGTTCAAAAAACTGTAACAGTAACCTAGCAAGTTCCTGGAAATATTTGTGTTAATATGAGCAGAAAATACATTCTTCAATAGGTTGATGAAGGAGGATGCAAGAACTGCTGCAAGGACTGAGGCTAGTAGAAAAGGCTATAATGAATAACTACATGTCCTCTTTACTGAAAAGACTGCTAGGAAGAAAAGGGTAGGACCCTTATATGGTAGTACAGAAGGGGAAATATATAGCTGACCACAAGAGAACTGATTTTTTGAGTAATGGGGGATTTTTGGAAACATGAGGGAGACAGCTGAAGACCGACCTGTGTTTAAAAGACCTGTATTTACTTTCTCCTTTTTTTCTTTTCCCCTCCAAGTTTTCTTTTTTTTTTAATATCGAATACCTCTAATAACATGTTATATTATAAATGAATTTTACTATACTCACTATAGGAAGAAAATCAGAATATTACAATCACTAGATAATGGGAGTTTGAAAACATAAAAAATGTACTGAGTTGCCTGGGTTAATAGGATGAACCAAGCAGAGCACCCTTTTAAAAATAATCTTTTGAGACACTTTAATTAACCTAACACTAATATCTTGAGCAAGATGATCAGGAAACTGATATTAGAAGACATTTTCTTATTAAGAAACTCCTTCAAGAAATGCTTCCTTACCTCCACAGGAAAATTACTTAGATGATATTGAGCAAAAATAAGAGAATTTAATATACAAGCAATTAAGAATAGTATTTCAAAATAAAGGATATGTAAATTGATTTTTCTGTATAACCATAAACTAGGCATAAAATCAAGACAGAACATGATCTCATGTAATACCTCATGGCTACAGAGTATTTTTTAAAAGACTTTTCTAATGGGAAATAGAAGTTTACTTCAGTAATTGAGTAAGTACACTTAATAAACATCAGCAGTTCTGCCTAAAAAATAATCCTAATGGATCTTACAGGAGACTATGAGATTCAAAGCATGTTATTCAAAAAGCATGTTATTTCAAATAAATAAATAAACACCCCCCACAGGCTACACTCAGAGCATATAGATCTACACTTACACTTAGATCTAATGAAATGATAGAACTTCTCATAAGCATTAGAGTACATGCGGGATTTGCATAGATGAAACCTGGCAATTGCTGGAGGCAAAACCAGCCTAATCAGATCATGGTACAAAACAGTAAAGGAAAAGACTATTCAGTTAGATCAGGCAAAGAGAGACAAGTAAAAGGGAGTGAAGAGAGAACTGAGTTGCTTTAACACATTATCACAAAGCAGGAGAAATAAAATCTGAGTTAAAATATACTTTTGTGACAGACTGCTTTGCTTGTGAAACTCCTTTGCTCAAAGAGCTTTTCAGTGAATTTATTCAGAGAATTTATGTAACTTAATAAATTATATAATGTATAATACAGTTGGTTGAGATTATTTGAATAATATTTGATTAAGATGATATTCAAAACTCTGAAGTGTCCCACTTAGAAAATGAAAGTTGTTACAGCATTTCACTGCAGCAATATAATTATGCCTAGGCTGCTCAAAGAAACCAATTATATTAAGTGTTCACATATCTTTACAAAAACTATTTAGATATCACATATCATTACCTTCCGGTAATATTTTTTAAAGAGACCCTGAACAACAAGAGATTATTCAAGGTAACACGTGACCAGTCATTTCATTAGCTTCATGACACTGAGCAAAGCACCAATAAAATACACTGTGGCCTCTAAACAGAACGTGGAGATGACTCCACAGAGCTGTATTTCTTTCTGTTCCTTGACCAGTAAGTATTTTTCTGGTCAGTACTGCGGTTTTTAAGCTCACCACATCACCGGTTTGAAAATCGGAAATGTGATTTCCTTGTCTTTTGTATGTTTACATGGACAGATAAAATTAGAAAAATCTCTCATGTGCTGTCTTTTGCTTCTTTTTATGAAAAACTCTTTTAAACAATAAAGCAGTAGAAGCTTTGTGGGGGTACCCTAGAAGGACCCCTTAACTTACCTGGTAAGATTTTACTGTTTAAAGATTCTTAGTGTTTTTTGACTATTTAGGATACTAAGGAAATGAATATTTAATAATGGAAGAGAAATGCATGTATATTGCAAACACAAATGGGATCATTAGAAATGACTTGATAATAGGAATAATTTTGAAGGTTTTATACAAAGTTCACAAAGGTCCAGCACAAATGCATTTTGCATCCTGTTGTAGGGCTTTCCTATTCAAACATGAACAGCTTCTGACTTGGCTCTTCCCACCGTGTATATATATATATATATACGAATAAATAAAAGTGTCTTTTAAATCCAATACTGTAAAAACAACATTTTACTTGATTATTGTTGTGAACACAGTATAAGGGCTAGGTACCACTGGATATACATCAGCCATTATTTGACCGATAGCCGTTTGATCTCATCATCCTGTGATTATCTTCATCCTACAGACTTCACCCTTGCTTTAATTCCACTCTTATTGGTTCTGCCAATTCTGCTTTTCAAGGTTTCTCGGTTGCCCAGACTAAAGGGTTCACTGCGCTCACAATGTCCATAGAGGCAGCTTCAACTTCCTTCTCCTTATCCTCAGCACCCTTTGTTTGGTTATTCCTGCAACATGTATATCTATGCCAAGGAAGAGTCATTAACATTCCTGCAACATGTACATCTATGCCAAGGAAGAGTCATTAATCATTGTATTAGCGAATTACAGGTCTATCCCTCCCTGCTCTATCTTTTCCGTAACAATTATTGAATGGAAAATCCACACAAGAATTCCCACTGCCATTCCAAGTTTCAGTGCCAGAATTATCCAACAGTATTAGCGCGACTCCAATCCACAATATCTTGACCTTAACCTTTGGTGGGACTCTGAGTGGCAGGTCTTGCTGTGCCATAGGGGACTCTATTCAGCACCTTCAGTTCCTCAAAAACAGTTTCCCTTGTAACAGCACTTTTAACCACAAGATATTGTGCTGTTGTATTTATAATATTGTTCCAGATTGTGACAATATTGATGCTCCACACTGGACTCCAGCTGGACTCAGGAAAGCCCAAGTCCTGCCTGGCAGTGGTGCTCTCAGCCAGTGGAATCTGAAGGCACAATTAGTCACACAGGGCTTTGGAAGTGCAGTTCAGGTACGTTTGGGAGGCCTGTGGACAACAGACATTCTGCAAGAGCATTTAACACTCGTCATCCCTTTTGGACTTCCCAGCAATTTTCTGAGCATTGTCACCATATATTCCTCCAATCAATAAAACCACCTAGGATGGTCTTATTTCCCAAAATGGTACAGGACTATTACAGCTATTGTAACCATATACTCATCAGCACATATCTGACTAAAGCTATAGCTCTGAACTACTTCTAAGTCTCATACAGATTCATATCATTTCATCAGTCATAGCATTACAATTCTTTCACATACCAAAACGCCATTCAGTTATATTTTCCTCATCTGCAGGGGATAAATAAATTTATAATCAGGTAATGTGTGAATTTTTCTCTAGATCCATCTAATCAAAGATCCCAGATTGCCTTTTGGAAAATGCAGAGTCCCTTTAATTCCCTGGGCTTCAAGTGAGTAAACTGCATTGCTTAATAACTCCGATATTAGAGATATCCTACCATACTGCTCTCTAACCTTGCTAGATTTTCATAGGAATAACAGCATGACTGAAATACTACAGGGAGAAGGAGTACAGTAATATCAGTAAAACAGGGTTATCATTTGGTGCTCTGAAATTGTTGGCTTATTCAGTTAAATTCAATTCCATAATGGTTTATACACAGGGTACATACTGTAACTTCTATTAATTGTTCCTATTGTTACTCCTTATATGATTTTTCCTTTGCTAACCTGCATCCATTACTACATGAAATTGTTTATTAGAAGTATAGAAATGAGTGGCAGAACAAAAGCAGTATAGTCTATACAGAAAACTAGTATTTTTTGAATTGTAAGTATGATTGCCCTTGCTGCTTTAGCAGAAGCCCTGCCTTCTATTAACTTGTGAAGTGGCCAATGGGAAGTAGAACAAAAGATCCCAAAGCAGTTCCTGCCTCAGCCGTTCCACTGGGGCATTTTCCTGTAACAAGGGCAAGTATAAAAAACACTGGAAGTTTCACTTTTGTAATGATGGCCATGCTAATTTAATGAAAGTGTGTCACAAGTCCTGCAGAGGAAACTCTCAGTATTAAAACATCTGAGAATTAAGATGGTAGAACTAAAGAGCCACAAAAGCTAAAACACAAGAGTCCCTTCTTCTCACAGTTAAAGTGCATTAAGCAAAAGTAAGCTGAACAATAGCAATTTGTCAGCTGAAAAGGCCAATGACTTATTCCAAATGTGACAAGGACACATATGTCATCGATGTCAGATTAATTAACGCCACTGCCTTAATAGGGTCGTTGCATTAGCTTCTAACTCAGTGATATGGTAACTCTAGGGGAAGGCATGCTGCAGGATGAAGGAAGACACTTGCAAAGGCTTCTCTTCTTTTTCCTGCACACAATGAGCATCTCCTAAACTACAGCTAATTCAGGCTTCAAGCACCCTGATTGGAAACTCCTCTTTGATGACCACACTGGATGCTCATTGGGGTGAACCCTCCTGCCCCCTTTATTGAAGTTAGCTTTGGAAATAAAATAAAACATAGGCTTTTGTCTCTCTTCTATATTTGGCACCTGGGATTATTGAGCAAAAGAGATACTGTGCTGTTTATGAAATGTTACCAAGCTGCAGGTGCCACGGTAAGAAAATGTGAGATGGAGACCGCCAATCTCGCATGCAACATGAGACGTGGCAGCTCTAAATGGGAGCAAAGATGAAAAACTTCATTTTCTCTGCACGACGTATCAGGAACAATGAAATATGCTATATTATTATTTCGTTTTAAAAAGTCTTCAATATGAAAAACAGTTGAAATAGGGCACAAAAGAGATCTTTAAAATATAAGTCTAATCAAGCCTCAGCTCCTGCAAAGAAGAATAAATGGACTCATTAACATCTCAGAAATCTGGCTGGCTCACAGGCCAATTAAGTGATGATATTATCATTTTCCTAGTACTCCAGACTCCACTGATGAGCACCAGTAGACACATAGTGATTAGCAAATGTTTCTACATGTCAAAGTTAAGGCTTCCCTTGAGGTTCCTACCTAAGCTAAAATGTAAAGGCAACAATTACAGCATCTCTTGGTAAATTGGATGGTGTTTCCCAAAACTAATGCATTTATAGGAAATAAGCCCTTCTTTCTCTCTATTCTTTCATCAGACTTTGTTTATAGTCAATAAATTTGGTAAAAAAATTAATGCTAAAATTATGTCTATCTTCAGCATCTGCACTATTCAGATTAATTTTATGTAAATGTCATGCTTTTCATTTTGTCAACATGAAAATTATTTAAATCAAACTGTACAAGCATAAAACATTCAATGAAGAAAAAATACAAATGGGTATTTGGAAGACCTTTCTGGGAACCAGTTTGAGTGTTCCTCTGTAAAATCTAAATGGATAAAATCTTACAGCATTACTGATTTCTCTGGAACTACACAGAAATTATGACAGAGCAAGCACAGTTATATGTAGTACAACATCTGTGGTTACATGTGACGTCCCTTTCTGAGTGTTCTGATATACTAACACTGACGTTTAACCATAGAAGTGTCTCAAAACTCATTATTATGATGCTCATTTCTTAAGAATTTTGAAAATTGCATATGTTATAAAAAGTATCCATAAATAAATAAAAAGTATCATGAACAGTGAATGACATACTGATCCTGTGAATCTAGGCATGTTTAGACAGCCTTCACCTCATCCCTTCCCTGCACATAATACTGGAGCTGTAAAATATTTCAGTACAGAAAGAAACAGATTCCAGGCATCTTCCAGTATAAGTCATGGAGAGGAAAGTTCATAGAGTATTCTCCCTGGATGAAGGGAGAGCCGTGGATGTCGTCTACCTTGACTTCAGCAAGGCTTTCGACACCGTCTCCCATACTATCCT
>JAUBOD010000134.1:1922568-1938535 GCA_032353885.1 Nothura maculosa
CTTTATTATATATATAAAAATTCATTCTATAAATTAGCTTGCCTATTAAATGCTCATTTTAGTTTCTCAAATCAAACTGAGAAAAAAGGCAAAAAAAAAAAACCAAATTTCATCTCTCAGGTAACTTGACTGTTAGAACATGCCTCACTTTCACTATTTAGTTAATTTTAATTTTTAAAATACTCATAGTATTCCCACAATTTCATTATATACTGCTGGTTTATCACTATATAACACACAGTGCTTCACATATTACATTTTCTTTTTTAACTGAATGTCACCGTTTTCTAAAATAAACCTCTGTCAAATTCAGAAGAGTTCCTTCTGGAAGTTTCCTGAAACAAGTATGATCATACCCAGAATTTCATGAATTGTCCCAGTGTAAGGCTTGGAGGAGAAGGAGGGAAGCAGTTTAAATTCATAAATGACTGCTTCCTTCAGTGAGCAAGTAGGATGATAAACACTGACTGAAAAGAACATTCTGTATTTATCTAGCTCCCTATAGTTTATGAAGTGGATCCACGTCCATATAAACTCATCAAGTGATTCAGTGGATGAAATGATGTTGAAAACCCCGCTACACTTGTGGTACAGGAGAAGGTAGAGCTCTCTGATCATCCAAAAGACTTTCACAATTCATCTTGCAAATACACTTAGCTTTTATCTACCCTATTATTTACTTAGATGAATCTGCCAGTTTTCTGCCTCGTTATAGAAGAGTAAGGTCTGGCAAATGTTTCCCAGAGGAGTAAAAGAAACAGTCAAGTTGGAAGTGAATGTATTGTTGTTTCCTTTTCTGAGCTGTTGGAACTGGGAGACATTTTTCTTCAATTTTCCATCAGCCTGTTTCACATGGACATAAAACAACAAACTGTGACATTATCAAAGGTATCTGACATTGCATAGCACCCTAGAAATAATTCACTGGACCAGGAGCTCATTTACACTTAACACCAATTCTATCCATACTGAAATGCAGACAGAGTTCCACAAACCACAACAAACAAAAAACAGTATTCAGGAAAGCGGCAGTGGAAATGGTTTTCTCATGCATACTATGGAGTACTGCTGATGGGTTTACTTAAGCTAGAAGAAAATGAATTGGCAAATTAGTCTTCTATCTGGATTGCAAGTTCATTTTGCCTATCAGAACATATTACTGTCTCTTCCCTTTCTAAATAACAATTTGTCCCCCTTTCCTTAGATTTACTGGGGGAATCTTCTCTAAGACATCTACATGTAAAATAACAGTGTTGACTAGATGTTACCACTGCTACAAGGCTTATCCTTTTAAGAGGTAGTTTGATGTGAAATCGAGCGAACACAAAAAGGCTTTCAGATAGAATCACCTTGCAAGAGACAGCCAGACTCTAAGGATGAGCTAGGTTTTTGTAACGGACCTACACTGTTCTCCAATCCAGGCAGGCGCTGAAATTACAGAATTCCCAAGAATTTAACCATAGGAGTCCTGTCTGTCTGGAACATTGGTTTATTCAATTAATGTTTAACTCTGCTGGTCCTTTGGTAATGAATGGCTGGTAGTGGATGCAACCCATAGTATTGGTGACATTTAGCAGACTGTCTCCTCACAATTCCAATGCAAAGACTCCATTTCTTACAGAGAAAGCTGACTGTGCTCACCTGTAAGTACTGGTCCAGCCAGCTCTTCTCTAGGTGAGAACAGAAAAGAGGAAAAGGGAAAAACTGTGCTCCTCTCAAACAAGTTATCCAAACACACTTGGCATGCTAGGTATGATTCAGCTCTTCTGGTAGGGCTGGGAAAGCTTCAACAGTGACAGTTTCTGCTCCCTTTTGTCCTGGCCAATATTCCAATTGTCCATGTACATAGCCCTGAGCCAATTGCACAGAGACAGATATGATGGCATTTGCATATGTGCAATTATATCATACTGGAAAAAAAAACATGAAAATGGAATTACCCTTTATTGGATACTGTCATCATTTTCCTGTCAAAAAGCCTGCATACCACAGGCTCAGTTTTGTACTTTTGTCACTCTCCAAGCTCCTCAGGTCAGAATCAGGATGTGTCCTTTTCCTGTTCAACAACGATGGCAGGGGTGGGGAGGCTATCTAGAGGCAGGTTATGGCTCCCTGAATCTCTTCAAGACTGAAATCTGTCTTCACACTTGCCAGATGGTAAAGCTTAAAACTTCACCCTCTAAACAAAAATGGCAGGAAGATATGTCTCTAGTCACATTTTTTCCATTCTCAACACAAATGTTCTCTCAAGATTAGTGTTACACATTAATGGATACACATTTAGCCTTCCCAGGTGGAGAGTCCTTAGCTTCTGGTCAAACCTGTATGGGAAGCAGAGCAAGCCAAATCAGCCCATGTGTGCACACCTCACTCCAAATGCCTGGGATGTACATCCATCCCCCTGTCCCAAGTTTGACATCAAAACTGTTTGTTAGCACTTTGCAGGAGTTACTTTCCATTATTTACTATATTGAAAAAATGCAAACTAGTGCCACTGCGTCTTGAAATTCACTGGAAACACATGAAGTTAGTGAGCAATCCAAGCCAAGAAAAGCTTTTCACACCTAAGATCGCTCTTCAACAACTTCTTCAATGTGTCTAAATATCCTCTAATCTGAGAGTTCATGAACGCCATTTCCTGGTTTCTAGTCTTTTTTTTTGTCAACATTTTTGTGGTATTTGGTGGTAAAATTGACTACTAAGCAGAAGAATCACGTATGATGAACAACATATAGTCTTTGTAGTCTTTGGCTGGTGGGTG
Organism: Nothura maculosa; assembly: GCA_032353885.1. Lineage (NCBI taxonomy): Eukaryota > Metazoa > Chordata > Aves > Tinamiformes > Tinamidae > Nothura > Nothura maculosa. Next base: position 1,925,330 of record JAUBOD010000134.1, read on the forward strand.
AGATAGTTAACAAATTTGGCACCCAGTCTTTAAAAGGCTGAAATCAATACATCAGCCCAAACGGCCCCAGCTGTGAGAGCATTTTGGAAAATGAGACATAGAAATGTAGGCTCCAAAACAAAGATCACACAGCAAAATAATACAGAGTAACAGAAATGATGTAGGAGTCCTATTGGTTACCATGTGCTAAGATTTCTATCAAAGCTGATGTTAATAATTGACATAAAGTACAGTGAGAGTTAGATAACAGCAGGAACGTTCAGGCCAGGAACCTATTTGATTTTCCAATGGTGTGAGGCACTGGGTAATGGGGGAATGCATAAGCCTCAATTCAGAGATGATCTCGCCTAATGGCATTAATATCTCCAAGAATTTTATACTGTCCAGAAAAAGATTTCTGGCTGCAGCATACAATAGGAGATTCTCTTTTTAGAAAAGTGAGTAGAAAAGCAATGGGATGTGAATTTTGTGTTCATGAAAGTGAGGAATTAATAGCAATGCTTTGAGTCAGGTATACGCTGTGGCTGTTGTGCAAGCCTCATCACACAGCACTGCCATCTCACCCCAATTTATGACCTGGAACACAGGAACTTTTATTGCTTTGAGCTGGGACTGCAAGGTGTACCAAACCATAGAGTGATTTTATAAATACAGGGAAGGATGTAAAAGTTCTAAATCTCTTTTGCACTCTGATTAAGCTGGAGAAACTCTGATGATATATATAAAACGTTACCTTTTGAGCATGCAGGTCACACTGACAGCTTTTGGGTTCTGCGTTCAAATGCAATCTCGCTGTAGGCCCCAAGTTCATAATGCACATAAAAGCTAAGACTTTCTCTCTGGTACAAGCATGGGCCAGACAACAAGCAGGATCAATGTTAGCCTGGGTATGATTTACATCTGGAAGGAAGCAAGCCATTTTTTCATTTCCACCATCACAACTGCTAATGGAATAACAGGGGAGTTACCTGCCTCTCTCAGTGCCAGAATCCCCCAGCGAGCCCTGGCTGCTGTGCCCAGTGTCCTCCATGTTCAGCTCGCCAGCAGCAAGAACTCACCAGAGACGAGGGCTTCCACAATAGTCTTTACACTGCTGAATACCTGCGTTCTAGCTTACACCACCAAAAGCCAGCTTAAACCAGAGGTGAATCTACAGCATGATATAACAAAAGGCTATTGCTCTGATTGTCCTGCATGCCCTTATCTTACAGTTTGCAATTAATCACCACCCTGGAAATCAAACACTAAGGTATTTGTACATTGTCTTTGAAAATATATTCCAATTTCCTTTTAGCTGAACTGCTCTGTCCTTTGCCACACCTGCCCGATGCATCGCTTTGCACTGCACACTCTGCACATACCTGCAGAGTGCAGTGACTCATGCCAGACAGGGAGCACAATCACCATGGCAAGACTGTAAGATCCAAATGTGTGATGTTATTAAAGTACAGACAGATGTCTGTTCATTAGCAACTAATCACATCTGCATGTTGATAACAGTCACAGCAACTCAACCTGAGCAGCGGGTTCTGTTCTCAGCAGTAGGAAACTCTCTGGTGCTGTGAATCTCGCCCAATCTCATACAGTATCACCTTAAGAGTTACCTGAGGACCCAGTTTGTAAAAAGCACCAAAGTTATGTGCAAGAGAATTGTATATTTATCTTCTATATTTGGTGTGTATTTTTTTTAGTCGATTAGCTTAGCCTTTCTATTTACTCACAGCTAGCTTATTCTATTCTATATGAAGATACAGTTTTCATCTTTGCAGAGAAAGTAATTGGGAGAGGCAAATTTTATGGCAACAGTGGTACAGATAAATTCATTGGTCTCCTATCTAACATTTACAGGGAAGGTTTCCTAGGTTTCTGCATAACTCACAGGTACAGTCAAAGGTGCAGTTGCTTCCATTGTGCTAGCATTAAGGCCGGTGTACTCATCAAGTATTAGAACAAATACCTTAGATTTCCAATCCATATTCCTCATGCATCATACAAGGATCTGCTCTATGATGTCTCTCAGTTCATAATGGTTTTGTAGCTTTTCTTTTTCTCTTTACTTAATGTGACAGTGTTTCTGCCATTCTGGGATGTATTTCCACAATGAACTAGTAAGTTTTATTCTGCAAATACACAAGCTCTGAAGCTTGTTAGACCTCCATGCATCTGAAGGACAGCCACATTCTTACTGGAAATGCTCTTTGCCTATTTGTTTAAAAGAATATAATTTCTATACTAAGGAGCTCCAAACAGTCTGGAAATGAGGAGTATACTTATACTGAGTAGTATACTGAGTAGTATAAGTAGTATACTGAGACTGCATTAGTATACTTATACTGAGACTAATTCTGTGGTGTTCTTGTCACAAAGTCAGATTCAGACTGATACCTCTTTGGATGATTGTTCTCAAACTTCCAAAAAGAGAAAAGCAGCTCTAGCAGTACCAGGGCTGAGAAAGATGACAGGTTCTTGGACTGACTTGAATATCCAAAACGATGCCCAAAGTTGACCAAAACATCCCTCAAGACATCATACTCACACTAGCTCTCTGTCCTCTGCATTCTCTAATGTCCTTGTGCAACATGACCTTAGGTAAACACTCCTTCTGTAAAAGAGGATGGCCAATATAATTCAGAAGTTGTAAGAAAGGACAAAACAGGGGAAGAGAAAACACTACAATCAAATAAGCCCTATTTCCATCATTTCATGTTGGAAAACAAGGATAAAACTGAAGTGATCTATAGTATTTCAGAGAATCTGACGCTGTGAGAGACTGCTAAAAAAGCAGACAATTGGTGAAAAATATATTCAGCCTTACATTTGGGCATTAGTGGTAGTAATGTTGTATGAAATATATGTCCCCTGAAACAAGACACAGACTGAGCTTCTGAGTTTGTCGAACCTCTGTTATAGAGGAAGGAAAATAAACTAATACTTTGTTCAAAGTTTTATTGGCAGCTTGCCTGTTCTGATGATTTAACTGTTATTTACACTGAAACCAATATGCAGGAAGATTGCAGCCTAGGGAGCAAGCTATGGAATTTTTGCATTCTGCACAATGTTATGGGTTTGCAACCACTCCTGTGTGCTACACAGATCACTTGAATCCCTTGTGTTTATCCTATAAACAAGAAAGTGCTCCACACTGTCCTGCTAAAGAAAATAGCTGAAATCTAAAGCAGCTCAGTCCTGTTTAAGCTATCCCCAGACACACTGCCTACCACGCGGGTTTGTTTTTCATTTATTTGTTAATGAAAACTGGCAGCAGATGCTATAGTTTTATTGAGGACATTAATCATCGAAGGATAACAACATTTATGCTGTTCTGGCAACTCCTGGACCAGACTTAAATAGGACCTGCTGCTTTCCTGTTAACCCTGTGCATGATGTGGAATTCCCTGAACCTCAGGCATGTTTGGAACAGTTTATTTCTAGTGCAGGACTGCATGTCTTTTGAGAAGGCCAGAAAGATGTAGAACACCCATTTGGTTTCTGATTCAAAAGTCTGTTTGGGGCAGTACGTTTTGAAAAACAAGGAAAAATAACTCAATTCAATACCTTAGAGCTCTCAATGTTTAGAATTATCACACAGTGCCACGTTGTGTGACGGCAGCAGTTACTACACACTGCCCATAGGGTCTTCTCCACAAGGAAGGAGAGTTCAAGTGCAGCAGCAGTCTGTCAGCAAACATGAGGGTATTTTCTTCAGCAAAGCTGCACTACTCCCCAGACCTCAAGCTTTGACCATATTTCTGAGGAAGCTCTGAAGGTGAGTAAACTAGAGAAAGTGAAGTTCATGCACAAAAAGGGATGGATCCAAGATGAAAGGATCTGTAAAGTATAAGACATTTTTAAAAAATATTTTACTGATAAAGTAACCTGCTAATCATATATGGCTTATCTCCAGCAATGAGGAAAAAAAAAATCCTTGCAGTAGATCTATTAAACTCAGTGGCAATATCAAAGATAAAGTTAATCCTCCTTGTGTCTATATTATAAATTCTGTACTCCAGGTTACACACTAGCATGTACCCTGCGATGACCAGGTCATTTGTGCTCTAAAATCATAGAAAAATCATCTAAGAGTTGAGTAATGTAAGGCGGTAATAAGCAGTCTTTGGGGAAGACACACTTGCCTACGAAGAATACATTACCATGGAAATGACTATAAAGCAGAATACTTAATTGCACTAAGTATTACTTTTATTCCTCTGAGCCTATCTTCTGATTTCCTTTCTTAAATCAGTCCTAGGAGAAATAATTTCAATGAGTGTAGCTTCATTATCTTCTATAATGAATTTGGTGCATATTATAAATTTGACTGTGGTCTATTTGGGAACAGTTTTCTAACCTATATGTAGTTTTATTCCCATTTCCTTTCTCTTTGTCCACACATGAGTACAGTAGCACAGTCCAGCGTGGCTGACAAATGACGGTGGGACATCATCCCAAGAATGGAGCTAACGAGTGCTCTTTGGTCCTCCTGGCAGTTACAGTGAGCATGTACTTTAATTCTTCCTTTTAGACAGGTTGGCAGCAGATTTCCTGATAAACAGAAAACATGAGTCTTACTAATTGTGCCTCCCTAGTCATTAAGTTCAGGTCTCTCTAGTAGACACTTGATCCTCCAGCCTGAAACAGGGGTTTTCAAGTAAGACCTAGGCTAGGCCAGTTCGGACTGGTGACAGCCTGAATGTGTGTGCAGTCTTTACTTCCATTATTCTTTAAGTTATCTTTTAGCTCTCCTCTATCTCCCCTGCACATTCACCCTAAGGGTATATGTTTATTGGTGAAAGTATTTATTAAATTAAAGGCAGTGACAACTGTATCTTCTAGAATACTGAATTCTAGAATTCTTTTTCTTACATGATTTAATATCTGTATGACTGCAAACAAAATACACACTCAAGTATTGATTCTCTTTCTTTTTCATTCTTATTAATTCTAACACAGGAAAGTAAATATGAGAGATGGGAAAGCAATTCCTTAACATTTTTTTCAAACACATTCTGCACTGAAACCAAACTGTTTCAGCTTTATTGTCTGTGCTAAAGAAATTCTTTCATATGGAATGACACAAATTTTGCTGTTCTTTGTTACTCATGAATAGATTTACTCTCTAAGAAAGCTAACAATCTTGAGATTGCACTGCTTTCTCTGAAATGAAAATATTTTAAAGTTAATTATTTGTCTATTACTCTTACCTTTCTTAAATGACATATACTTTTCTCATCACAAAGAATAAATTAATACACCACAAGCAAGTTTAATTATATTAATTCTATAACTCAAGTGTTTACAAGACACTGAATTGTATTTTTAAGTACTATCTGCTCACAGTACTGAAAAGCTCCATACAGACACTGGTTTTGAAGTGTATTCTTCAAAACCAAATATGAAACAGGCCCAATCTTACTAGCTTTAAGAAGTTTGTAGAAAAGGATCACTGAAATAGATTTCATTTTAACAAAAAAATCAAAATCCTAATGCAACTTTCTCACTGCACATTGTGTTGCCTATTTACTTTTCTAAAGTCGGTAAATCTTTTGTTGCTGCTAATCTTAGTGAATCTCGGGTAGTAAGACTCAAAAATATTTGACTGTTTTGCACTCCTGAAGAGATGGGGTGCACAATTTGATATGTCTTAGAGAAGTCTGAGCACTGGAAATCCATCATCATCTAAGTGTTTTAAGCAAGGAATACACAATCACAACATTTAGTTTTCTATACAGCTATACCTTATATTTCAAAGCCTTTTCAAATACCTTATATTTAAAGCCCTGGCTTCAATATTCTACTGATTCTCCCATAGAGAATTTTACTACTGCTAGATGGTATATTTGAGTTTTAGATTTTTATTTGTGTTTTCCAGATAACTGCAAGTATTATGAAATTCAGAATACGGCTGAAAAGTTTGGGATGAACAGGCAAACACCAAGTCCAGCTCATCTACCTTCATACCCTTCTCCTTTCTGTATCCTGCTTTGTAGAAGTAACTTGCTTTTCTCACCTAAATATTTATCAATTGCAGACACAGAAGAAACAGAAATGTTAAAGAAGGAGGTACTGCTTTTCATGAAAGCTACACGGTAACTTTTGGGTTTCCAATACATTTCCTGGGCACCTCCTCAACTAGAAAAACATAGTCATGTACCAGTGACTATATAAGATCACATCAAGTTCTTTCTGAGACTTTTCAGTCTATCAGAAAAAAGGTAAATCAGAAAAGTAAAGGTAATTCCAGCCAAACCAACATGTCAATTCTGCTACCATTCTACCAGCATGTCAATTAGTTAACACATAACACTTTATAAGCACTTTGCATTTCCAAATCTACTTATCTATTATCAAGCATACTTAATATTACTATTTGTTGACAGAGTGGCAATAGTGTGGTGGTACTCTGCAGTGTAAGTGCCTGTCCTTAAACAAATGACATGGCAAGAAATGACTGCAATTATGAGATAATTTAAGTTCAGTTTCTCTACTGAATTAAACCAAACCTCATATGCCTATATTAATTTGTTTGCAAAATATATTGCTGATAAAAAAAACACAAAATAAAAAGCAAGTGTAACCTTTTACAATTGACTGTGCAGAATTATTATTTCAGAATTAAAATTGCCCATCCAAAATGACAAGTTCAGTAATACTGACACCTTTGAAAAAGACAACAGTGGCACTTGCCAGTGCAACCATCACCTTGGGAATTATCTGCAAATGCAAGTACAGTTTGCTCAGCAAGCTGCAGTCTCACTGACTGGTGGATGGTTTAGGCAGATCCTAACAAAAACCAACAAAACAAAAAAAGAGAATTTTGATATAATCTTTGAGATTCTCTTGAAAACAGCAGAAAAATGGCTCCAAGGCTGATATTACACTGTAGCCTTAACAAAACAAATTAGAAGGAATTATTTTATCTAAGGTTTAATACAGTTTTCTAGATGCAGATTTGGTCATATGGAAGTTCCTTTATGATCTCTCAGTTGTTATGTAACAATTCCACCACCTTATACCTCATGTCATGAGAAAGAAGAAGAAAGTTCTCCAAGGACACTGATGAGGTATAAAACATGGAGAATAACAAAAAATTCCTTTTTAACACAGTAGACTTCAGCTAAACTTTGAAACAGGATTTAAACCCATATGTCTGGAAACTACTGTTTTAAATCTGTTTTGTATGATGTCTTAAACTATTGTGACCTTCATTACTGCACTATGCTCAAAAAATATTTGCTAACTTGGAAAGTATTTCATCTTTTCATATCTTTTTTCCCTTTTTTTTTAAAAAACTTTGATGCAGATGCAGTTGGATAACTCCATTCTTGGTGGAATTTGCTTGGAGTCAAAATAAAGGGGAGGTTGACCAGTAAATATGTGAGGAAGTGACTACAGGCTTTATAATTTGTCACTGCAGAACTACTAGGCTATCATGGTCCCTAAGTATAGATAGTTCTGTACAAGCATGATGATCAAATATATTTCTGCATGTCAAAAGAACAAATTTCTGAAGAAAATCTGATATCAGCAACAAAACACTACAATAAGAGTGAAGAAATAGCAGGGCAAATTTCAACATAAATAATTACTGGAAGCATTTGCTTTTTCCCAAGAATCTTGTCCATGAAAACTGACAAATAACATTTTAAAATATATGGCTAGATCAAAATGCTCATTCACACACAGGCTCACAGTCCACAGGAGGATATCTGTAATTTCCTCATGTCGTATCTAGACATGGCTAAACATCAGCAGCAATACCCTAAAAACTTCTGAATAGTATTAAAAGCAGTGCCACCCAAGCTTTAACATAACCCCAAAGCAATACAAAGTAGCTGACATTTCAGTGTAAGTAGAACATATACCAGGAAAGCTCATAAAGAATAGCATGACACTAAATGACTGAATTGGTTGCCATTCGTGCTCACAGAAACCTGAAATAGTTTCAAACTTTCTGAACCTTTCCCTAAATATGGATGTTGGCAGGCACATCAGAGACCATGTCTGTGTACATATGGATTAAGGAGAATGAGTCAGTCTCTCTGCCTTAAGAAAAAAAAAGAAAAAGAAAAAAAAAATCTTGTAAAAATACCCAAGTGATTTTTAGTAAATCAGACAAGGTTATACAAATAAAAGACAATAAAATTATGATTTCAGTAAGGGCAATTACGTCTAAATAACCACAGTGGAAAGGTGTGAACTGTTCTTTGCCTGTTACTTATTAACCAGTCTGTCATTAATCATAAAAAATGTTTTTACGTGATTCTTGATTCTATAACTGCTATCTCCCAATCAGTGTTTTGCTCAGGTGGCCTTGTTCCACCTGCAATGCCTTCTTTCCCTACTAAGCTATTTTGCAATAGCAGCTGATGACTTACCAAAGGAGTTACCAAAAGGAGTTCTAGACTTACATTGCATATGAAATTCTTCTAGGTTTTTTAAATCTTCAGTGTTTAATTTCTTACAACTTTATAATCAGATATGAGAAAAGTTTACACAATATTCAGTAAAATCAGCACTTCAAAGAGGGATACAAAAATGAAAGGAAATGCATACTCTTTAAAGTAAATAAAAGCAAAATAAGGAATAAATTCTGCTCATACTAACAGTATGCGTGCAAATAACAAATGCATTCAGCACATAAGTTGTGGATGCCATTGCTTCCTTTGTTACCCTGTGCAATCCTTTTGCAGTTATATCTGCCTATGAAAAGTAAGGATTAGTATGAAGGATAAGAAACTCTAGCGGCTGACACAGCTGGTAACTTTTTAGAGTGAAAGAAAAGGTTAATCTACTCAGAAAAGTGGTAACGTTTATTATTCATTCTAAACACAAATGCATTAAACTGAAGTAGGTACAATCATATAATGGGACCTGATTATAACTTCTTTGTAAACACATCTAAAAGAAAAAAAAAGAAAATCAGATGAACAGAATAACTCTTCAGAGTCTCCATAAGATATTCCTTAGCCTCACACTCAAATAGCAGAAAAAGCTTTAGCCCCAGGAAAGCATAAATCTCCAGAGAACTGCTGAAAACTGTCTGCATCAGAAACTTAACACATTTGAACTACCTCCTTGCAGGTGCTTCAAAAAGTATTTTGAATAATTAACATCCATGGCTGCAGAAGCACCTTCTCTCATAGGGTGAGAAGGTTTACACAGCAGAGGATAAAGTTCTCAAACTGTGCCATGCAGGATGGGAGCGGAAAGCTACAGCACGACCCAGCAGATCCACAGTAGGGCTGATGAACTGCAGGAAAGATCATGAGGTCAGGCAGGCCAGAAAGCCACTGCCAGCAGTGTCTTGCACCAGCCTAGGAAAAGCAAGTATCTTATCCTAATAAACTTTCATTTATTTCTTGTTATGCAGCCACATTAACATTATGGAATTATATTGTGTAGTTAAGGACAGAATCAGGTCTAGACAACAAAAGTGCTGAAGCCAAAAAATCTGCCTTGTTGCTTAGAAAGCTGCAGATAAAAATAAAGATTCAAAATCTAGTGAGAAATATTCTATGGAAATAGTCCTACACAGTGTTAACGCTGATATTATGTTAAAATTATCAGTGTTTTATAGGGGAAACTTGTCTATATACTGACTTCAACAATCGTTGCTGTAATAGCTAGTGAAAAGTTGACTTAGTCTAAATTTTATTCTAAAATATGTAGGTGAAAAGGTAGACTACTTCTGTAGTGGATAATTTATTTATTAGGATTTTTGTCTGGTTGGTTCAGAGTAGAATTTCATTCATCAACTTAATGAACTTGATTCAGTCAATTTCACCTGAAATGTATTCCTCCAGCCCAATACCTTAAGTCTAAAAAAGCTTAAAGAACTTTTGCTCAGAAGAGCCACGTTCTTCTTAGTCAAAAGCAGGAACACCAGAAGTTCAGCCTCAAAAAGTCACTTAAACTATCCTGCCCTTTTGCTCTATGGCCACAGCTTTTTGCTTAACTGCTCTTAACTTTGCAGATAGGCACAGATAACATGATGCTTATCATATAGGCAGGAGGTCTGGCATGCTGCCTTTCGGAGCCCAAAACAAATAAGCCTCTGTGCATTGGTCAGCAGGACACTTTGTGGAGTAGGAATCTAGTTTGTCCCCTCCCTGTGTCCCAGTATATCAATGTTTAAGCTTCACTGATTCCGGTATAAAGACCCCAATCAAGATTTTTCATGCCTCAGAGAACAGTACGGCTGCTAACCTTTCTTAAGTAAGGGTTTTACAGCTAGGTAAGCTGAAAAAGGAATTATATGAAAAGGTAAAACTTACTTCTGGCCTTTAATTAAGCAGCTCAAGCTCTTGCATTGTTTTGCTATAATATGAAGGAGTATCCTGGCCAGAGCGCTTAGTTAAGTCAGTGATACTGTTCCAGTCATACCCTGTTTTCTCTTGCAGTGTGGGTTTCCTTCAAACTCAGAGAATCAAATGCATGCTGGCAGACCTCAGAAAAAACGTTATGTTTATATTTTCCCATCACAGAAAGCAGATACAACCATCTTTTCAGGGCTTAAGAGCAATTCAGTCTTTGTAAAACTCACCTGGAGATCTTGCTTTTTTATTTTAAATTAAATTAACCTTCTGTTAATGTTGAACACAGCTTTCCCTATTGAGTCTGTGTTGGCAATGTTAACAGAATATCCTCTAAAGAGAGATATGGTTACAAGGTAAGTAATGAGAAGTGGCTGCACTGTGGAATTTCATTCAAGTAAGAGATTGCAGATTCTTCAGCTGAATATATTTTGCCTGTGCAGACTAGTTTTACTGTAGTAGATTATTAAAAGTTCTCTTATTAAAGGTCAAATAAGGTTTTTCTCAGAGACATGTGACTTGTATTACTATAAAATTCTTAAAGGAAAACAGCATATCATAAACATGACTTGGCACTTAGCTTCCACTATGCACACAATGCAGTATGCTGGCCTCTCAATTAGCCTGTTTTACTATAATCCTTCCTACAGCTTTACAGTTATACGGTGTTTCAAAAAATGCCAGTTTTCAAGCTAAGGTTTTCACAAATGCAAACCCAGATTTCATCCAGGATGCCACCAAGAACTGTACTCTGAATTTAGCAGATCGAGCTACCTAGATTATTTCCAACTGAAGCCTACAGGAAGAAGGAAACCTCAACATTGTACTGAAAATCTATGCTTCACAGACTTGGTAGCAGGAAACTACAAAGAGGAGTGATAATTTAGTAAATATGTATGAACACCTGTATTACAGTCATTATCTTCTTAACAGGAAAGGCTGTTGCTCATCCTAGTTTGACATGCTGATCTTATAGGGATGAGAGAAGAGATCCCTTGAAATGCATACATAGGACAAGATGATAAGCCATTCAGAAGCAGCTCAAAATTGAGACTTAAAAGCTAATCCCGTGTCCATTTCCCTCAGACTAGCAGTACCAGATCTTACTATGTTGTTCATAGCTGTCCCTAAGCTCTCATTCAGGCTACAAAGGTAAAAATCTTATACTTCAAAACCTCTCCATAATGAAAAGTATACAAAGCTTTCTCTTGTACACTGAGCAAAAAGACTCTATTCTCACTAGTAGCAGTTTCAGTTATTGGTGAATACTGGGTCAGAGAGCAAATTCCCTTACAATCTTTCTACTATACTTAATGAATCTGGAAAGTACAGAGATGAGAGGAGAGATGTTTTATTCTCTATTCAACATGAAATTACCCTGGTTTATGTTCTTGGAACAATGAATAAAATGTTTCTGAATCAGGCTGACTCTGCTGCTGGCCTTCCATAATGTAACAACTTTATCTGCTGACCTGCGCAGAAATGTATTAGAGAACAATGTTTCTGTGCATTTATGATAGATCTGCATTTTTCCAGGAAAATTCCAAGAAACATATTTAACTTGTCATGTCTGACTTCAATAAGCGCACATACCTATTATTGGTTCCACTATTCTTTTCTGAAACAAGACTTAGCAGTTGAATTTGATGCCAGTGGTAAAGACAAAGAGAGTACCTATGCAGTATAATGGAAGAGCAGGAGAAAGATTTCTCTCTCTCTAGCTGTAGAATGCACCACTCCACTCTGCAGTTATCAGAAACAATCACTGTTTCTGAGCTCACAACAGAGGCAGTTTCCAAGATGGTCCTTCCACACCAGGATTCCTTTCCATATAACACAGTGCCATCACATGCAGCAAGTACCTCTTCAGTAGAAAGCTTAGTCTGGTATTGCCAGATGTACCCAATTTTGTCCAATAAATAGCATCTCACTTATCCAGAGGGTTTTATACATCCTCCACACCACAAATACTCAACTGAAAATAGCCCAATTCTTGGCTCATCTTGGTAGCACAAGCTTCACTGCAGTGAAGTGGATAAGCCACTTATTCTGGCATAGCGTTGCCAGGAAGAAAATGAGTAACTTCGAACATTAAAACTTTCAGACACTAAAAAGTACAGTTATGGTTTTTACTGCTTCATTGATCAGACTTTTCTCTCCTGTGTCCTACAGGTGAGAAAGCATTGTTAGGAACATCTCTATCCACATGATTACAGGAGTAGATTTAGATCTACAGTATTATTAACAGCAATATGATAAGCTACAATGTTTCTAAGATGACAAAATGGTCAGTAATTTAAAACTATTAAAAAGGATTATTGTGAGGCTTGGTAGCCTAGAACTACTGTTTGAATAGAGGAAGCACTTCCCAACACTGTACACAATGGTCACTTATTACTGATGATTGTTTCTAGAATTAGACAAAATTTGTTGGCTGAGGTTTAAATAACAACTGAACAGCCAGTCAGAAGCCAGGAGTGAAGAACAAGACACGGAGCAAAAGGTCATGTGCAATATTTTAAGTTCATTGTCATTTTTCTGGCTTGTGTGATACACTGTCTTTTGTATTCCTACCTTTATAAAAGTCTCAATCCTTCTTTAAAGCTGGAAATATTAGTTGCACTGGTGAGTCAGAGAAATATCAATGTGTGTGTGTGTGTGTGTGCGCGCGCACACATGTGTGTGTATATTTTTCCAAAGACCTAACTTGTTTTCATACACTAGTAAATAGTAAATACAAAACGTGGCCAAAAGAAAAGAATTATTGAGAAGAAAGTTGATGAACAATAAACTCCTCTTACTTTGCTATGAAATTTTTGATATAGTCTGCCACTTGCTTACAAATCCTATGAATATAGATGCACAGTGACACACACACACACACACACACACA
>JAUBOD010000134.1:1940853-1959956 GCA_032353885.1 Nothura maculosa
CCGCCCTGTGCCACCTGCTCTAGGTGCCTGCTGGAGCGGGAAGGTTGGACTAGATGATTTCTAGAGGTCCCTTCCAATCTGGAAGATTCTATGATAATATGACCCACCATACTTTTTAAACACTTTGGGAGCTTTAGCACCAACAACCAAGAAAAGAAGCTGATGCCAAAAAAAAAAAAAAAAAAAGGAATTCAGCCACAGCTCACTTCATTTCCACTCCCTTCACGTCTCAGCACGTGAGCATGTCACTGCATGACATATGTTGATGATGGGCGATACTGGGATATGGGATTTAGGATATGTCAGATGAGTTGTATATGTACAGGTCAATTATCTTGCACAAGCACAGATTGTCTGATCATGTGATTAGGAAAAAGTAGAGAATACAGTTCTTCCTGCCCCTAGAATAAGACATGTTACCTGTCAAGTTAAGAGGAGGAGGAGGGGGTGGATTAGTTCCAAATCAGCTGCAAAGAAATCTAAAAAGATTTTAGTTAAGCAAAGCCCCTAATTATCTTTCCAAAATCACAGTTATGAGGATTATGAGGAATTATAGACAAAATATTGATTAGGACAGGACCCAAGTAGTTTCTGCTTCCCAAATCTTAGTATAGCCCTACAAAAAAGCTTGAGTGTAACTGAGAAGATGTGGATTTTAGCTATGAAGAATCTACAGAAGCAAATAAATGCAAGTTACCATTTCAAACATAATTTTTCAGTAAAGGTTTGATCACTTCCTAGTGCAGAGCACTACAGCAAGACTGGAATTCTTTCTTTCAGCTCCCCAGTGACATGTATTAGTAACAACTTCATAACTACCTCTTGCTATTTGTAGCTGATCTTTTTCATTATCTCCTTCCTGCTCCTCTTTTTGAAATGTCATTTTCAAAATAATAATCTCAGACAAAGTCCTGATCTTATTTTGTGCCTTCCTATTCCAAGTCTTTTATTTTACTGCATCACCTTTATCTCCACTTAGGATTTCAATTCTGTTATTGTTTGCTTTACTTTGAGTAGCTTTGAGGCACAATGAACCCTCTGAATCTCCAAGTGAGCAACCATGAATCTGTCAGGGTTAATAGTCTTATGAGCTGCCAAAGCAGGAGGAGAGTCCGTCCTGCAGCCTGACCTCCCTGTCCACATGCTGCCTGCCAGGCAGTGGGAGGGAAGGAGGCGCATGGCTGAGGGAGCCAGGCACGCTCCTGTGTTTTCAGTAAACATTGCCTGGAAAGTGAGTCCGCCTTCTAGCACAGATTAGAGACCAAGATAGATAGCAGCTGGCTGAGCTGGAGAAGTCCTTGGAAGGGAACTGCAGTATTTCCTGGGGGGGAAAAAGTGCCAGGGAATAAGGCAGAAGTTGGTGCAAGGTGATGTATAGCAATTGTGTATTGCTTATACACAGCTGAAGTGTGTATAAGGGTAGAGAATTAAACTAATAACATCCTCTTCTCCCACTACAGTTGTGCACCTGCTCAGCCATTGCACAGACCTTCCTTACTGCTTTCTTGCACAGCTGATATGGGAACTAAGCCCCACTATTTGCAGTTTCAGCTCCCTCACTAAAAGGATTTGCCAGTGCATAGGTGCTACAGTAACTGCAGCTCATCTAACTGAATCCAGATCAACACAGGTAGCATTTAGTGATGTATTTGGCAAAACTGTCCGCTGTTTGGTATTCCACTGTGCTGTGTTACCCTGCCAAGAATATCGGAACTTCCTTTTTCAAAAGCAACTGGAATAATGCACAAGCAGCAGCACATGATAAAGCTCGCCTCTGCTAGGGAAGCAGCCTGACCCAAATGATTTATCTCCAAATATGAGCAATATGCAAGTTATTTCCAGGGAATGGAAAGGCACTGCAAGCCTCAAGCTGTGTTTCTACTGAACAGATGACCAGACATAAATGGAATTTAGGTGCCAAAAGCAATACAGGCACAGGATATATCCTGCAAGGCACATCCACTTAATGCTCTTAATGGAACATGGACTCAGAACCTGTGCTGACTGCTGGTTCAATCCTAGATTTTTTTACTTTAGACATTTAACTCACATATTTTATTAGCTCATCATTTTCAAAATGAAGATAAGATTTCCTTACTTCACAGGACAGTTTAGATGATAACATCAATGAATGATCTGAGATGTTCAACCGCACTCATACAGAGGGCCACCTAAATAGGTAGACAGAGATTAAAAGTTGTATGACTCAGGGAATAAGGGTTCTTTTCCAGCATTTTCTTTTTTTTTTCACCAATGATTATGAAGCCTCATAAAAGTTAAGAGTCTTTCCAACTTGAAGATAACAAATACCGAAATTGACAGATTTCCTTATTTCTTTCCTTATCTGATGTTTCTGGCTAATGTACCATCAAATACCAAGATCTCTAGAATAAAGTTACTGCTAATTTCGGATATAAATGTCAGTGTCTTAATTGTCCTTCTTGGAAAAGGTTATTGTAAGCATTTGGAGAACAACAGCATATTGTTCTGCTATCACTTCTTCCTTCTTGCCTTGAGTACTCGATTTGCAAATGTGATGCTTCTTAGCTTTAAGAAACCATAAATTTGTGAGAGACAAAGACAAAAGATCTACCATTTCCTCCAATATTTGGTTTCTTCACATTTTTTTCTTTTAGAAAGCATTTTACCATGTCTTACATGAAATACTGCATTGAATCTGTACCTCTGTGATGTCTCAGATTTTACCAAAGTTAATTGAAATATTAAATAAATTAAGGTCTGAAATACCATGATTAAAGTAACTGCTTTATTTTCAGTCTTTTACGTATTACCTCTTCCTCAAGACAGCTGCACTATCTGCAGGCCAGCTTTTATATAGCAGTGAAAGAATTACTGAAACAAGTGTCATTGAAGTTCATAAAGACACGAGCATCATCACTTACCTTAACATTAGTGATTTCCTCACTAGTTGTCTAGCTGACCAGTTTCAGTGGCTCATTAGACAGATCAAGTGTTAATTAAAACAAAATATAATCTTTAACATAGTCATTGAGAAAAAAAAGGTTAAGTAGAAGACATTGTATTAGGAACATCGTAACAAAATAACAGGAATTTTTAACACATTTAAAATGCTGATGTCAAAGCCATTAGAACAAATCTCAATATACTTCCAGCTTGGAATTCATTTAGGCTGCAGATAGGAGACATACATACATCTCTAGTCTAGCTAAGTAGGATATTAGTAAGAGATTTATAGCACAAGCTTCTTCACTTGCTGTACTCAAGTTCACCTTGACATTCATTATAGACTTTTCTTCGTGATGTCATTTGACCTTACATGTTACCTGGACATTCCTCTACTATGCCTCTTTCTAGGCTTTTTTTCACCAGATAAGCACAATAAATACAATGTACACAGTGCCCCGAAAGCAGAACTATGAAGACTCAGGACATATCACTAGCTGAAATGCAGTATAAAGAAACCTACAGCCACCGCCTCATCTTTGAGCAACCAGCTACCTGGAATACGCTGGCACCTATCAGTTAACAAGTTGACAGCTTTTACCCTTTAGAAGAAATGAAATCCAGTTAAGCCCTTCCTTTTGATCAATAACACATATCACAGTGACACTCATAAATGTGGTGCTATTTTATCTAAATATCATGTCTCAGTTATTGTAGTAGCAATATAAACTTTATTGCATGTTTTACAGTTACACAGAATTCCTTGCCATAAAGGCATCTTAGTAACTTTTTGCTCTGCTGGAAAGGATTGCTTTCTTTTGATATCTGTCTGGCAGTATGCATACCTCACCATGTCATTTCCTTTAACGTAAAGATGTCCTTTCTATGTTCCCCTAAATGTTTTCCTCTTCATAAAAAGGTCTAAGAACTAGTCAAGGGGCCAAGACAATGCACTGCAGTGCACTGCAAACAAAGATAAATATTTCATGGCATATATTAAATTTCTTTACGATCCAAAAAGTACAGCATAAACACTAGCACACCTCACACACCAACTCTCCCTCCTAGGAAGCCTAGAAGAAAGCAAGTCATTTCCTAAGCCTTTTCTATGGTTGCCTTTTCTAATGAGAAGAGTAGTGCCAAAGAACATACTGTATTATCCCAGTTACTCTCCCTATTACCTTTCAGATTTGCTGACTCCAAACATGTGCTGCTTTTAAGTATGCCATGTACCATGTTTGCTACCACTACAACCTTTTGAGTTGTCTATCAAACCAAGATCCTGACTCTCAAATTAGGCACTAAAGCCAGGACAGAATTTTGAAAAACTTCATTACAGTGCTAACATTCAGGACCTTACTTGGTGCATTTTGGTGTTAGGTAAAAAATCTTGCCCCCTGCCTGTCACTGCCCACTGTCACAGTGGCTGCCCACTGTTGGACCTGTCCCTGCAGATCTGTGCTTATCTAAAGACATAAGCAGGAAGTTCAAGTGCGGTGTTTGATATCTGACATCTGGTTTCCACTTACAGGGGTTAAAAAAAATGACCCTCATTTTCTATTATTTGGTGAGTCAGAGGTATGCCAGGAATGCTAGATATTCATTTCAAACCATTCACTACTGAAAATATTGTACTCCTACTGTCCCCTACCACGTTGCTACTACCACATTAGCAAGCTAATAGTAGTGCAGAATAGCAGCCCCTTTCCACAGCAGGTGCTACAAAACCTTTGGATTTCTACTATGAAGCATGAAGTACTTTGAAACTTTGTTGGCCCATCCAGAATTATGATTCACAGGCAGGCGATTTCTGGAGTAAAAAAGATTTTAGGTAAGCAATCCCAAACGAAAGATTTAGCTTTAAGATCAGCAATTGCCCTGATTGTTCTTTGGGGCAATTTTCCTGCCTTGACTGCTGGATTAGCAGCAGGGTTATCATTTCTGGAGCATCAAAAAGTGCACATCTTTAACAAAAATCACTGCAAAAGCAAAGCTGAATCTGTCAGGTTTAGTCATAAATTCCATTAACTGTTTATACATTTATACAGAGTCTTTTACTTTATGAGGAATGATTTATTTTGTCGACTTAAGCAACCCAAACACCAACTCTCATTAGTACACCACTTATATCAACAGGGTCTGTTCAGCAACAGCTGTTCAAACATTTGTTAAATCACTTCACAGCAAATTACAACATGGAGCTGTGTGCTTGTTTCATTTCAACTTCATCATAGCGATATTTAACATACACTAAAAAACATGATACATGCACAAGTATACATGCACACATACAAAAAAAACCCAAAACACTTAATGCACAACATTCTGCAAATCTCAAACAACAGATAAGGTCTATAAAACTGAGAGAGATGAACAGATTCATTCATCCTGAAACCCAATTCTGAAGAATGTATACACCGGAGTTCAAACAATCCACCTTCACACTTTGGAGCCCAAAAGCTGGCCCTAATTCTGTTTATTCCTTTTTTGTTTTATATGTTGTGGCAGAAGTGTGTTATCCATGAAACATACGAGGCTCCTGTTATGACAGATTCTGTGCAAATAAACAGTAAAAAGCATGCTTAGCACAGACTAATATGAGAAAACAGACAAGAAGTGACTCACAGAAAAAAAAAATCACCTAGGAAGAGAACAGAATGCAAAATTCTTAATTTTTCTGCTGATACTCCAATCCCGGGTCCCTTTCTGCCTTTTCAAGTATGTCCTGGTCTCCTCAACCTTCTTGCTGCTGCACCCCAGAAGATTTAACAAACAAATCTGAAATTTTTTGGTTAATTACTGAACTCTCAATTACCAATTGAAGAAAGCTTTGTTTCCCTATACTTCTTTCTTTCCTATAGCAAGATTAACAAAAACTTTATTAATTAGACAAGAAGAAAAGTCATCTTTTTCTGCCATATTCTACCTTCTGGAATTTGCCAGGGATGATGTAATCAGCAGCAAGAGTGACTCAAAACTGAGACTGCAAACACTCTGCTCCCTCTGGATGCCAACGTTTTTAGCTGGTCTGCTCCTTGCTTCCACAGCAAAATATCAGAAATTGCTATATACAAATGAAAACTGAAGAAGTTCTGTACCCTGTTTTCAGGACTGAAAGCTGTCTTTGCTTTCACGGACAAAGATGTGATACAGCCTTGATGTAAAGAAAAGGTACAAATGTCTTCCTCTCTGAGAAAAGCACAATGAAATTAATTCATAATTCATATGATCTTTTTTTTAATACAATCATAAATAACCTATATGGGGCTGAATTTACTACTTGTATCATTTGTGTTTGCATCAGTGGCACTGCTTTTCAGGTGCCAGGGCTCACAAGCTGTGTAACTCTAGTGGCACTGTCACTTATGCAGTTAAAAAAATAGCATCATCTCTTAACAAGAAATCAAACTCTCATAATTCCACTAATTCTCCTTAACTTGCTTGGAGTCAGCAATCAGCTACATTATTTTGACATGATGCATAGTGACATAAATATAATGATGTTAGTATTGGTGCAGAAAATGTATAATGTATGCCCTGCATTCTGTGCATTCTTATATAATATCATGATATTCAAAACCAAGATCATGAATCTTTCAAGTGGCAGTTTTTCCCCAAAATATTACTGTGAATCGTAGAACCTGTCTTACTTTGAAAATCCCACTGAAGTCAGGGAGAGCTCTCATTTTGCTGAGATTGCTCCACTGAGCAAGGGCTTGAGGATCAAGCCCTTGAGCTATCATAAAAAAACTTACGAGAAATAATATATAACAATAATAAAAAGCAATAGTCTTAAGGGGTTTAAACACTGACTTGGACAATACAGTTCTCCAATTCATATTAAAAAAGGTTGCTCTTCCATGAGCAGCACAATTATTCCTCAAAAAAGAGAGATTCTACAGTTTGTTCCCCTTAAAAATATACAGGCTGTACTGCTTGAGAAAACAGGCCTTCCTGAACTTTAAGATTTCCAAGGCATTCTTTTCAAATATATATATAAACAGTCAACTTAATTTCTGGAATACTGCATTCCCGCTACAGGCAGCTTGAAGAAATACTTTCATCATAAATTTCTAGGTCTTTTTTTCCCACAGATAAGCACTGTGAAAGTGATCGGATAACAATTATGATCTCTGCTGCAATGTCTGAGAGAGATGTCAATTGTACAATGACCACTCCAGCAACGAGCGATGCCCTTATTAAAAATTCTACTGACCACATGGATTTGGGATGCAACTGTCAAGCTTTCTGTTTCAGTGCAAAACTCAGATACTATTAGACTGTATTATCAGTCAAGGAAAAAAAAATCCTTAAGATGTTCAAGTAACATATTGTGCTGAATTCCAAAGTACTATTATGCCAACAGTCCAAAAATTCTCCTCATAAAAAATTTATGTGAGGAGTATTTTCAATAGCCTATTTATAGTTTTGAATCTTGCTAAAGTGGAAAGTGCTACTGGCCAAGTGGACATGCAAGTCATTGCATGTTAGGATGAAAGTTACTTTCCCAACATTTAATAGCTCTTTAATCTTATTGATCAGTAACTTTTGCTCTCAGAATTTACAAGAAATGTCATATGATAACACAAGTGTCCAGACTTGTGTTATCAGACTTGACTCCTGAAAGATAAGGATGCCCAGGAACACAACTCCATAAATTTGGATTCAGTTTGGCTTCTCCAACATTAAACAGAATCCAGTAAAATATGTAAAATGCTAAAATCAAAGGACTATGTGCTTTGTACCCATTTTACTTAGGTTTCAATCTGGATTTACTCAGGGTATTCTTTCTCTCTGGATGTTTCAACACACACATATTGATTGTGGAATCAGGTACTGCTGTCAGGTGCTTAAAATAGATTTTTTTATGCCTTTCTCATAAAAAGATGACTTTGTAAAATCTTTTAGGTAGATTAAGGTTTAGAGGAATATGGAAAGGCTACAAAGAAAAGAGCTAACCCTCTCAAGCTAAGCGTCATACTTCACTGATATTGATAAAATGTTTACTGGCATGATATTGGAAAGTTCTCAGCAATCTCGTTAATTGAAACATCTCTGAATGAAACTGAAGCACTGCTTTTCTCCTATGCACAAAGTTACCCATCCTACAAGTCCACTTAGTAAGCCAAACACCACAGGAATTCCTTCCCTGTTTTTAATCACTCTAAAAACATACTTATGCTGGTTTTTTTTCCCTCACAATCTCAAGTGAGTTAGAAAAATGAGAACATAAGTCAGCAATTAACTCAAATTTCTTGTAGTCATGATCATGTGTTCATATGAGAACTAGGGGACCCTCTGGAGTGAAATGCAAGCTTTCCTCCATACAGAATTTCCTCTAGGATTGCATTATTTTATCAGAGAATACAAACTTTTCTGACTACAAAAGATGCTATATCAATCTGCATTTATTCAAATTCCTTGTATATTATCATCACACTCTCAAATTATACCAAATGTTGCTGTTTATGTAACTTCTTTTCTGAGGAAAGCACAATATTTCTCAAGTACACATCCTTGAAAACAGCACAATTATGATGCATGAAGCCAGAAATGACATGCAAGACTCCGCAAAAAAAGGATTAACAGCCTTTGAAATGCACTCATTCTCTGAGAGATGGGATGAAGGAGGATGTAGAATTACTGGGCTAATTAGATACTTTAAGGAAGCAAATCTTGTAAACAAGAAGCTCTGTTAAAAACAAACAAAAATCCACAGATAAACAAAGGAGGCTGTAAAGAGGTTAGTGAAAAGTCAGTGCGTCAGCAAAATGAACCTTTCCCAATACACTTGTAACAGCAAACTTGCTGAAAGAATGAATGTACTGAGTTTGGTTTAGGTTCTAAAACTGAGTTTTTAAAAAAAATGTAAAGGAGAAGAGTATTTTATGCTATGTTGACTTATGCTGTTCATGTAAATGTTCCTTTACTGAACTTAGGCTTTACAAGAACTGTCAGTCTCCAACATTTTAAATTGTAGAAAATAAAGAGTACTCTTCTTTTATTCTTATATAGTAGTTATACCACAAAAAGATGCTACAAGTCTTTTCTCTTGAGGAACATTCTGCAAATACATGCTAATGCATACCAAAGGTTCATTATAATAGAGTCTAGGACCAAAGTATTATGATTAAAGTATTATGCTTTTTAAACAAACAGTGAATGTATTAAGCTATTTGGAAAGCCAAATTTCTTTGTTTGAAAGAAGGTGTGTGTATATATACTTATATACACACACACATATGTTTCAAATTTTTTCCACAAAAGCTGAAAGACTATTTCAGAACTTCAAAAAATATCTGCAAAAAAAATCTGCTGAGATCCGCAAGGATATCTAGTTTTCACAAACTGTTATAGGTTTTAATTACTTTGATGTTTCTAAAATCTAAGTCAGGCAAATTAGTAACATCCTTAGCTAGCTCATAATACAAAGAGACTGGCTACAGTGCAAAACTGGCCTATTTTAGGCATCAAAAAAGGGCAGGATTTATTTTGCTATAAGCATAAAAAGCAATAGTCTTTCTGTTGAAATAATTGGCTTTGTACCTCTAGTGAATGGATGCTAACTAACCTACAGTTTAACTTTGTCATTAACTTTTAACAAATTTGTTACACCAGTGCTTTGGAAATTGCAAACTTTTCAGGAAATGATACAAGTGAAGTTGGCAGTAGAACTGCAGGTTCCAATAGACATACTCACGAAGCGAGGGAGATATGAGGAAGCTTTTAGGCACAAAGGTTCAACTGGCCTCTGCTTTTCTATTTGTCTGTTACTTGCAAAAAAAGTACTACTTTAACAAAAGTTATATGCTTTTCAAATATCAAAATGCTTTTTAAAAGTATTTTCTAGGACATTTTATCTCCTACACATTAAAAATAAACTATTTATAGAAAGAGATTTCCAGTACTACTGTGTCAAACAGCACTGGAGGAGAAAAATGCAACTGTGTGGAATGAACATTTTAAAGCATTTAGGCTGTTATCTTTCACTGGAATTCAGTGAGACTAATTTTTTTTCTAACTCTCTTGAAATAAAAAGTCTTCACATACTGTTTATCTATGCAAATAAAAAGTAGACATAGCTCCTTTAAAGATTGCAGTACCATCTTTGACTTAACATTGCTTATAGAGTTATTTATTCAGTTTACAGTGTGTATTTTGAGTGTTTACATAACATAAGGACTAGATCTCATGAGTGATACATGTTTGTTTCTATTTCTGAGGACTAAGGCAATGAAATAATAGAACTTATATATGAGGTTTTCTTATAGGATTATGAAAGCCTGATGGAAAAAAAAAACTAAACAGAGGAATGTGAAAATGCAGTTTGGGTGTCAGTAAAGACCTAGTTTATATTTATTACCTTTTCGATTTCAAGATCTCTACTGGTGAGAAACATTTATCTCAACTTCTACTTTGCATGTCTGACAACCTTCATTCAAACCATATGCAAATATTAAATGTGTTACTGTTAGAGGTTGTATGAAATGCTTTCGTACATTTAATCAAATTAATCACTTAATTCCAGAAGACAGTGGTTTTGAATTATATCAACATTTGCATTACCAGGAATCGGTAGTCAGCTAAGCATGTGGTTTAGCTTTATGCAGTGCTGTCAGAGAGTTTTTAGTAATTTGAATATTAAATCTACTCTCCTTCAGGGTATGTAAAGAGACAGAGTATTTTCTCTTCTTCCCAAGGCCACTTATGGCCACTGTTTGAGGCAGGATCTTGAGCTAGATGGACTAACAGTCCAAAACAATGCAGCTTAGCATACAAGTATTTCATGGATAAAGGCCAACACATTTACACTGTGTGTTACCATGTCACTGCTTCATACAGGATAGCTTCCCTTCTCCAAAAGAAAACTGAGGCCATGTCTGCATACAGACAGTGCCAAGTAACTTAACTATTTGAAAACCTGAGGTGATTCAGTGTTTCCTCTCCTTGCACAGCAATTATAATGCTGGTTTAGAAGTATCTTCTAGTTATTTATTTGGTAAACTCACACAAGCATGGAGCAGTTATAGTCAAGATAATCCTGTAAAAGTCCTGTAAAAGTCCCCTCAGGTCATCTGGAGAATTTGTTTGGGGAGTTGCAGAAGTCACAAAGCTCAGAGTGATGCAGCATATCTACAAATGAAGGTGGGCTACACCCTCGAATGAATGCATCACTGCATATCCATAAATATTCATTGTGTTCTTTCAATTAACAATATATTTTAAAGTTGAAAACCATGAACTAGTTTACTTGGAACATTCAATTTGGGAAATTGGAAAAGTGTATTCATCTCCTGTGGGTACGTTTTCCTCTATATTCCTCTTTAATATGCCTCTGCATTTCACAGCCCCTGAAGAATTCCAAGAATGTCATTACCAAGATATCATCCTGCTAATTAAAAATAAATACTTCTGAAAGATTTCATAGCAAATCTCAAGTATTCCACACAAAAACTTATTTTAAAGATGTAATGTTTAATCTTTGTTATTTCCTTAAATGATGTTTCAGTTTTTCTTTTGCTTTTGCAGTCTTCTTTGTGCAAAAATTCCTCTATCAAAAGTATGGGATTGCAGGCTCCTTTATCATTCTTTCACAGCTTATAAACCACAGCTTTCACTTGCTAGTCTTAAGAATACATTTTCTGCTTGCTGGCCTGCTTTCAGAATGGGGTTTTACCACTGTATCTGTCATGGAAGGCAAAAATTGGGGAGAAAGGAAAGGAATGAAGGGACAAATTGTCCAAACTTACCTTCACTGGGGGAGGCAAGACAACAGCCATGATTGGGGGGGAGGGGGGGAAGAGAGAGAGAAAGAGCAAAAAGAAACACCCTCCGTTACTCTTCTGTTACTTCTTGAAATGTATATACGTGCTACTAAAAATGGACAGATAGAAACTTCCACTATGTCATAGCAGCAGTGAACCCTCATACACAGGCCGCTTTGCGCTGCTAAGCTACACACCATTTCCCAGCACTGACCTCAAGGAGGATGCCGGAGGAGGTAGGTACCGTCTGATACACACATAATATTTTCATATAATTTCCAATATACATGCATACACGTACGGTTTCTCTTATATCCCCACCCAAACCAAGTGAATTATCAAAGACCACTGAGATCTCTATTTACATGAAACAAATGTATCCTGTGGTATTGTTTTGATACACGTACTGCTTTTTTTATACCAATCTCAACAAAAAGAGGACTCTTAGTGAAAAGATAATAAGCACAACCGTATTCAAACTCTTAAATTCTGTGGATTCTCATAAAAGTTCATTTTTTTATGAGAACTTGTTCACTTTTAACACTTTAGAGAGAAAAACATCTTGTCAACTAAACCTGGAGCTCATAAACTGCACCCTAATTTGAAAGCATTTGAAATAGTTGCATTTAAGTGCCTCTGAAATGAAATAGAACAGATTTTCAGATTTGGGACAAAACTGGCAATGCAAAATTTTGCAAAAGCTTAATGGGACTCAAGGGATTTTTTTTCTCCCTCATCCAGACAGTCATGGTTCCAGAGTCTGAAAGACTGCCATTGGTAACAAAATTTTCTATTTAGGAACCACGTTCATACCATTCCTTAGCTTGGTTAGACAGGCTGAGTACCACACTGGTACTTGCCATCTGTTCAAGTGAGAAATGGTTGGCAGCCCTGTCCTTCCGCAAGCGCTGACATTATCCCTCCTATCAGACAAATCTTTATACACTGTGGTAACATGATGTTTCCAAACATGTCTACACTTTGATACTGCTAAAAGCCAAGCTTGGCGCTGTACCTCAGGGCACACTGCTGGGCTTGGACGGTTAGGGCCGGCTTTGTCTGCCTCCAGAAATGGCACCTGCGGGCGCCTGGCCGCGGGGGTGGCTCGGAGAGCAGGTCGCGCCACGTTGGCGGCCTGAGAGGAGCTGGGGAGCGGCGGTTAGAGCGGGGGGAGGTCGCACGCGCCGACCGTTGGGCATGTGACGCGACCGTTAGGAGGGAGGGGGTCGCGCGCGCCGACCGTTGGGCGGGAAGGCGTCGCGCGGCCGCTGAGGGGAGGCGCGGGCTGCAGGCGGCGGCCGCGCGGTGAGGTGCCCGGCTGGCACTGCTGTGTGGTGGGAGAGGGGTGCCCCCATTTTGGGAGGTGTGTGTGTAAAATACCTGTCAATTTGCACGTCTGCTGGCTCGGGGACAGAGCTTGGAAGGGGCAGGAAGCAATCTGGCCTCAGAGGTAACTTCACACCACAGTAAATCACCAGACTTGAGGGCAGGATTGGCTGTACCTCTATCCTTGCTAACAGGTCATGTTCTAACTTCTGTGGAAGTGCAGTGACAGATACCACAACTTTCCTAGATATCTATTCTAGGCCTTTTCCATCTTCCCTGTTAACACTGTTGTTATTTCTCACCTGCTTTCCAACTATGCTGCAAGTTGGCTGTTGCTTTTTAGACCAGCCCAGAGGTGATTGCTTCCCTCTTGCAGCTGCTTTTAACATTTGAGGTTTCCTTTTGGACTTCTCTAATTTAAATAATACTTTAGTTTTGTCTATAGGTCATATTTTAATGACCAGCAATGGCTTTTCACTATTATTCTGCAGAACTATGCCTAAAACTGGTCACATTTTAGGTGAGCTCTTACCTTTCCAGTGCTACTTGTGGTCTTGCTGCTTCGGTCTGATGGAGTGTGAAGTCTGTCTGCCACACATCTTGATTCCTCAAAGCCTTTCTGCAGTCCAGCTCTAGGACACCTGCTGCTACCACTGTTCATGCTGCCCTTCAAAAGAAGCAGAAGAAAGTTAGACAAACTGGACACAACATTTTAATGACAAATCCAAGCTGGCAGTCACTATCACTTGGTAGGTCCTTAGTACTGGAAAGATGGGTTTGATAGTATGGTCGAATGACTTAGTATTTGGAATTCAGTTCAGCTGGCTGACTTCTGAAATATTTCTCCTTCCCATCTCTCTTCAAAAATAAGAAATTTCCATAGAAACTTGAGGTTATGTTTTGAATGTAGAAAGCAAAGTTCCACGCTGCAATTACTGCCTCACTATAAAGTCCAAGTGAGCACAAAAGGTTTTCACACTGATCTAACTTGCTAATGAGAATCTGATTTTGCCTCCCTTTCTGTATAGACTTTGAGTAAACTGTACTTTTTCTCAGCAGATCTGTCACAGAAAAATACCTTTTTTCTTATTTTGTAGGAAAGCCTTTGGTTGCCAAATGATATACATAAAAGTGGTATTTACTGTGGCATATTTCATAAATATGTAAACACAGAAAAGAAAGTCTCCACTGAGACGTACTCTGAAAACTTACACATTCTGAATACATAATTCGCTGATATAAACTCATTTATTGTTTCTCTTCTATATATTAACAAAACATATTCCCTTAACTACTTGATGCTTGCATTTATGCATCATGAGTTGTTTTTTTTTTTTTGCAAAATACTGTCATTTTACAGTAAGCACAGTAGCTGTACTGACATTTATGTACACATATTTAACAAAGGATCATTGTGTTATGTAATCATCTCAGTAGCTAAGGATGTGTACACTGTGGATCTAAAAAATAACTACTTTTGAGAAAATTCATGTTTCTCAAAAGCCCCACTGAATTGGCTATTAGGAATTCCAAGCAATTTCTCCAGCCAGTTTGAAA
The DNA here is from genome assembly GCA_032353885.1 of Nothura maculosa. Classification (NCBI taxonomy): domain Eukaryota; kingdom Metazoa; phylum Chordata; class Aves; order Tinamiformes; family Tinamidae; genus Nothura; species Nothura maculosa. Next base: position 1,955,427 of record JAUBOD010000134.1, read on the forward strand.
TGCTCTGTGATTCACGATGCTTCATGGATGTTTGTAATGATTTGACCTAGTATGCAGGCACTGCTTTTCCTTGGCTAAGAGAGGCGAACTTTTGAAATGTTTCTCTATCACAGGAATAACTTGAACAAGGCCATCCTCCTATTTTCTACTGAAAAAAAAATAAAAATAAAAGCATAAGTTGTCAATAACACAACATAACTAGAGACCTAATTGGGAGGCTTTGAACAAAAGATCTTAGTCCTCTAAGAAGATTCGTGGGTTGTTTTTTTTTCCCCTGAGGTAGGGAAATTTGTGGAGAGTTGTTCACATAAAAACGAAGAAAGAGTGAGCTGCTAGACTAAATGGTGCTGTAGGAACCCTCTGATAGTAGAGGTTGAACAGCTTGAATGAATTCCTGGACCAGAGCTGGTTGATATCCAAAGCAAAATTTCACCTTTTCCTTTATGTGCATATAATGATTTTATGCAAAAGCATAAATTTTGTGAGCACTTCAGTACAGTTCTTACTGCCTGTCTCTAACTGAGCTTTACAGATACAGTTCAAAAGAGCATAAAACTGCATTTTGCAGCTATAACATAAACACTAAGTAGCAAGAAATCTTTGCTTTAAGGTAACTATGGCTTCACTGTTTATAATAGTTGCAGATAACTGTACAGTGTCTAAAAGAGATATTAATTAGAATAAAAAAGGAATTCCCTCTCATTATATCACATGCTTAGCACAAATTAACACAGCCTTAAAGAAGTTTATTTTGATTTATCTACTTCAGTTTCTGAATGACCAGAACTTCAAGGGTTATCTAGAAATACAAGAAATACTATTTATGCATCTCTATAAGCAATTCTGCTTAGGCCTTCCATAAGTTTATAAATTTTTGCTTTCCAAGTGATTTGAATGCATGAAGGATTTGCAGGACAGATGAAGGCAGTTACTGTCTTCTACACAACAAGTGGATTAGATCTAGAAAACCTCTCTGCTTTTAGAATTTCAATGTCCATGCATAAAAAACAGTTAGGACTGTCTGGAATTTTCCAGATCTAATTTGGATTTTGCTTATAGACTGGTAATATTAGTTGTAGAAGTGTAAACTTGGAATTTAATCTATTTTTGAATGCTAAGGCATTGGAATTTAAATTAAAACAGCAAACCACTTGGATTAGAAGCAAGACAATGTGAAGGATCAGGAGGAAGTCATTTTCCTTGTTATGCCTGATCTGTAGCACCCTCACCATCTGTTGTTTAGGTTTTAAACAATTCCAAGGTGGCAGACTGTACTTTTCCTGAAATACTGATTTTTTTTTTCTCAAATGAATGTGTTCCTTCACCATGCCCACACAGAACTCAAACATTTGCCAATAGGAAAACCTGTTTCTTCTCTGCTTAACTCTAAAAATCACACACACAGAAAAAACAACTTTTCAATTTAGCAATTGTTGATAATTCTGTCATTTTCACATTATAAGAAGTCCATATTCACTTCTAGAACTTTTAATTAAAATAGAACAAAGTAGAGGAAGGTCATGAATAGGTCTGGAAACTTGAACATATTTTTAGTCAGTTTTGATTTGTTGAACAAGTCAGCTCTACAGATACCCAGTAAATTCAACACAAAAACAGATGTGCTGAACAGCAAAAAATCACTCCTACAAACAAAACCTCAATTAAAAAAAAACCTTGTCTTTTCACTTAAGACTTAATTTTACACTATACAGCTAACATCATGACCTAACTTTAACTGAAAGTGCTGACTTTGTCAATGCAAACCAGTATACAAACCTCAGTAAACCTGGTTAGTGTCCCGTTTCTCCTCACTTTTGATTTAGGGCAGAGGTTCCTTCTAGTAGCATGGGGGAAAAAAAGAAAAATTTTCAACGCTCAAGATATTTGAGATGTTTTGTCCTTTTTTATTTCTGCTCCTAATATTAGTGAGCCACTCTAAGTTAAAGAGATGACAAGGCATTCAAATTTTTCCACAGAATAAAATCCCTGTGATAAGTGTTCTACACTTAGTCATGTCTTTTGCCTTACAGCAGACTAATATACCTTGCTGCGTGGGCATCACATACCTTACATCTATGGCAATTCACAGGCCTGAGATGCTCCATGCACAGGTTTTTCACTTTGATTAGGGCCTACCATCAGTAAAACTTTAATGTAAATTTCATTATCAAACTCACTGGCTTGACTAGAAATAAAAAATGGAAGCAATACCTATTATCTTTAGAAATACAGTTTGAGAGTATGTAGTTTATTTTTTTCTGAAACAATTGTATAGAAAGAAAGGGAATACCTGAACCTTCTCCAATTTTCACCTCATATATTTTGTGCAAAGAGGAGCGACGTATAAGGAGCACATGTTTTCCTGCATTAAGGCTGTGTGACAGCAAGCCATGCAGCTCTGCTCAAACAGAGCTCTCACATGGGTGATTTTGGCAAGCTCAGATTTCTGCTTTGTTTGTTCACTTAGCTCTGATCTATACTAAGTGTGTTGAGGGTTTAGGTTTGGTTCAGTGTGACTGAAACTTCACCTTCCATTGCCTCCAGGTGGTTTAGACAAATTAACTTTCTCCTGTGCTGGCTGGTTTCTCTAAAACCACTGCTATCTCACTAGAGCTCTGTGTGCTATAACATTACAGTGCCCTAAGGCAGGATTAGGCCATTTGTTTACATATAAACAGGCGGCACACTCCACCTGTACGAATGTTTGTTTTTGCATAGCTAGAAGATAACAGGGCTGTAAATTTTATTGCTAAATATTATAAACACAGATATATGGTGTTTTTTCCCCAAGAATTGTATTTTGGGCCTGATTCTGATCTTGCATTTTCCTGTTTCAGGTAGATATTGCAATCACCTGTGACTTGCATGTACATCAAAACAGGATCAAGCTCTTGGATTTGCTTTCCAGTAGTATTCATATTATTTGTATTTTTCCTGACATAATTGCAAAGATATTTCTTAAAATTTGTAGTTCATTTTTTCATCAAAATGAAAACATAAAGGATTAAAATAATCTCCTTCTTTCCATGTTGTATAATTAACATGACATTTTTCTATCTATATATTAGATAGTATTATGAGAACAACAATTTCTGTTTCTCTCTATTCTGTACAGTATTGAGCTATGCCTTCTTTTCCCCTGGAAATGTCTCTACCTAAATGTCCTAATTATTGATTATATTATTACAGGTCTATATCATTATTTTTCTCCCACTGTGTTTCCTCCTGCAGATTCAGAATTCACCACCCCAATGAACTGCTATTGCTGCACGGATACTCACCTGCACTGGCTCCAACTCTTCCAAGTAATTGAGCTATGGAGCGGTACTTTTTGGACTTCCTTGGTATGTCAACAAGGTTTTAGAAAGTAATCTCAGTACTATCACATCAGCTTAGAAACAATATCAAAAATAAGTAATTGTGTCTTACTATTCACAGCATTAGTATATTTTGCCATTTTTATAATTTCCTATAAATTCCCATAAAATGAATTGTACATTAGGAGCTGTCAAAGGATACCTGAAATTCCCAAAGAAAGAGGTGTTTACTCACAGAAAAGCACATCTGTTTTAAAATATATTGATTCATTTGTTCCCAAATTACCAAAGACTTGAAGTTGAGTATCTTTGTAGGCTTCTTACAGGAAAGAAAGAACATATGCAGGCAAATGGGAAAGTCAAGCTGACAATAGTATTTACATTTAATTTCAACTTAAAATTGAGCTAGAAACTTAATAATTGTTGCACTATTGAGTTTTCTGCCTTTCCAGTGTGGCTTCAAAGGCTAACCTTTCAGCAGAATTGAAGTTGCAGTGGTCTGTAGGCGTTTGCTCTTGCATTTATTTCTGGACACTACATTACTGTGTACATGTTACTTTTCCATTAACACCACATATTGTGATAGGGTATGAAAAAGTGCTTGCTTATGTACCATTGTGGAGGGAAGATCAGAAGCTTTAATACCTAAAATAATTTAAATTCAAATGTCTTCTAAAGAATCCATTTTCAGACACAAAAAAAAAGTAAATAGGAACACAACAAATATTAACTTTTAGTAATGGTTTTTAGTTGTTTGATCAGTATTAAACTGATAAAAATAATCTACACAAAGAAAATTCTTTAGGAAAACAGCTTTACAGATTTATAAGGAGATTTTCATGATGGAAATATTGCATAACTAAGAGTAATGTTTATTTTTGCATGCTTCACTGTAATTTTCAACATTCTCTGATCATTAATATACATGATCACATATTTCTGTGCTTAGTTTCTTATATTCAATTTGTTGTGTATGTTTGATGTGTAAAGGGTTATTTTATTAGAATGCACATTGTCTTCACTTGTCATTAGTTAAGAGATCGTCTACTCCAGAAATGTCAAAAAAAAATACACTGTAACAAAATGAAAATACACACCAGAAGTATCATAGGCAGTGGAAAATGCAAATGCAACTAGTGCTTATACCACCAACTTGGCTAACAGAGCACATGTCCATACATTGTCATCATCAACACCTAAGGAGTGTCCTAAC
>JAUBOD010000134.1:1960056-1976109 GCA_032353885.1 Nothura maculosa
GTGCTTATACCACCAACTTGGCTAACAGAGCACATGTCCATACATTGTCATCATCAACACCTAAGGAGTGTCCTAACAGGGCTTGGCTACTCCATGCCTTTTGTGCTTTAATCTTAAAACCACTGTAAAGAGGCATTATTCTTCCTTCATGGGACTGCACCAAGGAGGTAATTACCTGCTGTAAAATACAATCACACAGATACAGTAAGATGTCAAAGGAAAAGCAGGACAATGGTGCTTGTAGTATTACCTTGCAATAGAAGGACCTGGATTGCGCTATTGCTTTTAACCAAACACACAATAACTAAAACTTGTAAACCAAATTTGTTGCTAGGCTATATCCTTATACTGCCTGTGATTCTCAGCTATCACACTAACAATGCTGCTGTACAGACTAAATGGAAAGGGATTTAAATGTTTCTTAAAGAGGAGAAACAAACAGACAAGTCTTGGGGAAGGGAAAATCTTTTGAGATAATGTGATCTCACAATCAAAAGTGGACATGGAAATTGAGAAATTTTATTTATCAAAAAGCATCAGCCTTGATGCTGACTGGAGAAGTTATTCAAATTTGTCTTGCTTTCAATGCAGTGATCTACTAAAATATTTACATCTACGTCTCACAAAAGCTTAAAAGGCCTAAGTGAATTAATTACTTGTATTACTTGGAGTCTTTTAGAAGAATGTGATTATATAAATGACCACTTACCAGTATTTAACACAATCCATATTATTAGTGGACTGTTTTTTGTTGGTATGTTTTGAAAATGAGGCCATCTTTCAGAAACTTAGGTATATAATCACAACACATCTTTGCTTTTTCTAGAAAGGAACACTTACTGTTCAGAACGATTCCTTGCCCTACCTGTCAAATACAGTTCTCGCAGCTGTAGAATTTTTTCATTCTGATTTCTGTTCAGCATAAAGGTTAGGTCAAATCATGACTAAAGCAGAGAGAGTGTTTTAGTTTTAGTAGATCAACCCTGTGACAAACCACTACTCCCACTGATACTGCACTGACTGTGAAATAGCTATGTAGCCCACTCTTTTGTACTAACAAAAAGTGACTGATAATTTTCTCTGATTTATCAATATAAAATATTTTATGGGATATATAAAAAAGCCCATTTTCAAAACAAAATCCTGAATACCAATGTATTTTCAGCCAAATATACATTTACAGTACACAGCTAGAGTTTTTAAAGGACCTACAGAACAGCGTGAATTTAGTCTATATGGAGGACCAGTACACGAGGTCAGCTAGCACAACCTGTGGGCAGCTTCAAATTGCTGACATCCCTTACAATTCCATATCATGACAGCACATGGCATTCTCTGCCCTGTAATGTCATTATTGCCAGCTAGTTCCTTTCTTAACAATGCAGAACTAACTTATCAGTCAGAATAAAATCATCACATTTAAGCAGGCTTCCTAAGTAATGTTATTTTGTCATAAGAATATAAATGCTACTGCCAGAATAGTGACTTCCTAAACTCAACAGCCTGTATAAACAGCTTGATGTGGGAATGTGCTGAAATAGATATATTTGCTTTTTAATCATCTGAATGATTTTTAGGAATACTTAAAGACAAGCGTGTGCTTAACTTCTTTACCCAATATCGTTCAAATCCAGCCTGTCTGTATGCAAAAATCTGTACGCACACTACACTGAACAGTTTATTTGGTGAATACAGCTATCCACTGAAATCTGATATTAAACCTTGTTATAAATTTTACTTATAAAATATCCATTCCACATATAATCTGCAATTGCAGACTAATTAGCATATGAATAATTTTAATAGACAAATTGTACAAGGTAGTAATACAATAGACATGTTTATCTTTCATTGCATAGATAAGAATAATGATCTTCCCGTACTGAGGAACTCTTACTGACATATAAAAGCCACTGTGATGTTAATGTTCACATCAATTTTGGTGAACTATACCACAACTAGTAGCTTTGCTTTTGCTCTTGTTCCAAAATTTTCATGTTTATATCATTGTATTTCTGTTACTTAAGTAGCCATGGCCTGTGCTATCCGTAGCTTGCTTGACTGCTTCATTTTCATACTATCAGTTGTCATCAATAGGTTTTTTTTACAACTATGACCTTACTTGTTCCCCTTCTGCACAGGGTTAGGAATGTTAAACACACTTGGATAGAGGAAAAAAAAAAAAAGTCCTGACTGACAGTAGTCTAAGGACTTTCAAAATTTAAGGACTGCCATATTAAACTGCCAGGAACTAAAAGGCCATGCGACTTTGCATATTTATTTGCATAAATACTAGCATCCAAAAATGCATACAGTTACAAAATTTGCTTTCAATAACATTCTACACGATAAAAAGAAATAATAGAGTGCAAACAAAGTACAAGTGACCTATGTTTTTCTCTCTTAGCTTGACAGAGATTACAGACTGTCACAGTGTTTCCCTGCATCCATTTTGCATCAGTGATATTTTCCCGTGTCCTTGGAAAGCAGTGCATGGTCTGCATGTTTATCTTATACATCAACTCAAGGGGCACTGAGATAGGATTAGATTGAGCCAGATTTGAGGACTATATCACTCTAATCAGAGTCCGCCCGCATTCCTAACTTGGAATCAGAATAAGAAATAATTTTGTGCTCCAGGAAAACTTCTAAACTTTCTTACAAGAAGAAATCTATGCTTAGTAGAATTTAATGTTTAGACTAAACAAGAGAAAGGTAGGGCACCTGTTTATTAACGCAGTCATATGTGAGATGAGGTGTCAGTTAAATTAGCCTCAATACACACATCTTTGAGAGCTGTGGCTCAGTGTGTGCTCTACCAGGGAGCTCTGAATGAGAAAGCTTACAGTGCAAAGTGAGATTCAGAGAAACAATTAGATAGGTGCACTAATCCTATCAAAAATCTTGAGATTTTTGGTGAAACCTGTAGAAGATCCAGTAAATTGCAGTATGATGAGGAAACCATCATAGAAATTTTGCTTTAAAGTTTTCCTAGGATGAGAGATTAAATAATTGATGGAAAATAGTAAAGAACCATCTGTCATCCCAGGAGTTGGTAGTTTTGAGTAGTTACATCAGGATCTAACTAGTGTTTCATCAAAATATTTACAAGCCCATACAGGGAAGCATGTTTCTCATTTTGTGTATTCAGAACTGAACAGAAGTGAACTCAATAAAGTTAAGTGAAAAATATTGCTAATTTTTATTGGTAATTAAAGTAGATTACCCTCTTTAACACAAAGTGAGATCTGGGGTGAGGACTGCTTATGATTATTGCTTTTAAGATGCAGAATTTTACAGCTGAGATAGGATTTTTTAATAAACTATGTAACACCATCTGGAAAAAAAGAAACAACTCACATTTGTGAAAATGTTACCTGTTTCATTGCAGAAGGAAAATCATCATGCAAATGCAGAGGTTAAAGAGGTTTGAACATCCTAAAGACAATACAGCCAAGAAAGACTTGTTTTCACTGCTAGTATTAAATATATTCTAATATTAAAGATATCATATTAAGTAACTCTGAGAGAATCTAACCAACTAACCTCAGCAGCAGCAGGCCTAGGATGGGGAAGGCTCTCAGAACACCTTCATTTGCAGGTGAAGACACAGTCCCCTGTAGCAGCCTACAAAGCAACAAACACGGGAGAAAGAGTGAATGATTTCCAAGCCCATTATTCTTTCTCCTTCCTCCTTCTGTGTAAAAACTATACTAATTTTTAAAAAAATTTCTGAGTGTAAGAATAAGAATCAGATTTGAAAGCCTATAATATGCCCAGTTGTAGTGATGCAGTGAAATTCAGATAAAAGATAATGCTCCACCTTCTTTGAAATTACTGCATTCTTAGAATTCTTCCCATAAATCATTTAATAGCTGCCCTATTCATAGGAAAATATATTGCTGAAGCTAAATGGTTTTCTTTCCTCCTGTACTATCATTGGAGGGAAATATAATAAATTAAGCCTGATTTGCATGTAAGTTTGCATATACAAAGCTCTTGGCATGAACTAACAAACAATAAGCTGTTCATGTCAGAACACACTGTTCAAACAGCATAAAAATTAGCTATCAAGCTGTAAGATACTGCAGCAGTGTTATTGCACAGGTCTGCCCTACTGAAAACTGTCCCACAGCAAATCCACACCTCTCCTGAGGCAAAAAAAATAGAAATTCAGCAGTGTTGTATCCCTCACTGGTCTGCAGTTACGATTATCACCATGGCTTGCTGGACATCTTGAAAAGCAAAGTTTGAGTTCTAAATAAACCGATATAAATGGCTATAAATGTATAAAAAGTCTTCCTTCGTGACACAAATATTTTCCATCCCTTTCAATGTGCTGCCTGAAAGTACAGATCAGTTCTTCTCTGGGCAGTATATAATTAATTGTCCATGCAATGTCACCATGAAACTCCTGGCATGACAATGCTGGGCAGATTGCTTCTGCAGCTGGTGGTATCGCAGGAGTGATATTATTGTATTATTATATATATCGCAGGAGCATATTATTAGTACAGCTGGAGCTGCTGGTCTGTAGCTCACCTAGACAGAATATCAAACATGGCAAAAATCTCTCCCAGCATGGCATGCAGTTACATCAGAGCTTCCAATGGTTCCACAGGGAAGCTACCCCAGTGTTAGCTCTGTTTACGTCTTGGCATTACACATATAGGCCTTGATTGTAACTTCTGCATAGTGCCTGCTTACCTTATTTCTCTTCTGGAAGCTGCCAGAGGAGAATTAGTTGCTGAGAGACAGCTGGAGAGATTTCTGTCTGCAAAACAAGAGCAGTAGTAACATTCAGAGCAGTTAACAAATGAAAGCATGCCTAGCATTTGAAGAATATTGCTAACAATCTCTGTCATGAATTGTGCATTGCATAGATAAAAGAATGTTAAAAAAAATGGAATTCAGGTGCAGAAAGCATCTATCATGCTAGAGTTAGTTGGTTCCCTTCAGGATGCCTCTGAAACTTTTTAGCAGGAATGAAGAATACTCCTAGCATTCAGAAACTGCAGAAGAAAGCAGCATAGTCAGACTCCTTTTGAGAACCATTTGCATTGAAAATGCATCCAGCTTTTACACTGTATAAGTTATGTATTTTCCTATGAGCAGAACACATGCACATAGAATTTCCTAGCCTTCTGTCTCTTTCATACAAGCTGATGTGGATGACTGCACAGGATGTCTCCTGTCTCTTCTGTGCTTTTGGCTCCAGCTGCTGTGCAAATGTGCTGCCCAAGTAACTTGGTACGCTCTGATTTGATCTATCATAGCAATCATAAATGCCCATAAGAATATGTAAGCACTCACATTCATTTCTTCATCTACCACTGAACTGCAGTTGCATCTGATATAAATAGCCATTGAACAGATGAAATCAGTGCCATGTTACATTTCAAGGAGATGATGTTAATAATAATAGCTCATCATTAAATTTGCAGACACCTCTGGGGATCTAGAATGTAATTAGGTAAATTCAGGACAGTGTAGATGATTCCCCTACATGGATCACAGATTTTGAACCTGAGACAAAAATGATTAGGAGCATGACTATAAGGTGTTCTAGTAGTTTAGGATTAGCTCAGGCTCCCCTCACACTTACCTTAACTCAGAGAATAATGTTATCTATAATACCTTATTTTTCACAGCTGTCAAAGAGATACAATTCCATAGGGTTGTAAGTAACATGAGCAGGCCTATTCTAGCTGTAAAGTCTTAATTGCAGAAAAGAGTTGTGGAATTAATTCCTATGCATTCCTTTGTAGCCTACCTGCCAGCTACTGCTTTGTTGCTTTCAATTAAGAGGAGCAGGTTAGCAACTGTCACCCTTCCTATGGTGAAGCTGGGACTAATAAGAGAGAATGAGAAAATGCAGAGGGAGAGAAAGAAGGCAGTTACAAGGTATTTTGGGAAAATATAAAACCTGCTTCACAAACCAAATAGATTCTTATGCTGTTTAGCATCTCCCTAGCAATATTTTTTTCTTGACATATTTATATGTAACATTTTTGTTTCTTACAGTGTTTATGTTTATTCTTGTATTGAATTTAAAAATTGACTCAGAGTTATACTATTCAGCTATGCTGATTACTGTGCCAGTGATGAAAATTGGTTAAAAATTGTGCTTTGTTTTGTTGGAAAAAGGATACAAGAGCAGATCAAATTTGGCTTGAGTTTTGTGTTGCAAATTTAAATCAAAGCAGCTAGATGGCCCACCTGATTAATGTGCATGGTAAGAATAAGAGATGCCTAATATCAATGGGAGACATAAAATTGGAAACTCAAAAGCCAATGGTGTAAAGGCAGAAAAAGGGGAGGATCCTGAAAATCAGATCTTATTAATGCAAAAGAGGATTATATGCTGAGAATTTGGTTTTCCTTTACAGATAGCTGTACCAAATCACTCAGTGTCATCTTGGAACAAGGAGCAGCAAATAAGCTCTCAAGCAGTTTAACAATATCAGAAAGCTAGATATTCCAGAGTTCTACAGTTAAATGAAAACCTTATGACTTTGTGGGGTCCCAAGGTTTTCTTATATGCAAACCATTATTGTTATATTTTGCACAGTGCTTTGCTTTTTCTAATATTTTTAATATAGGATCAGTAAACCAAGAAGGCCACACTACATTTGGAAAGTACGTAAACAAGAACCAAGCATTTATCCTGCTAAGTGTTATTCTGAGCATTGCAGGAGCAGTGGATTCAGCACTTTCACTACAATGCTGAGCAGATTTAGAAGTCTGTTGCTTTATAGAAAGTGATCATGGACTTCAATGGCCATAGCAAAGTTTTCCTCCCTCTCTGTAGCATTTATCTGATCTTCCAATGGTGATTAGGTTCCCCTTAGTCAGCCACAAGCAACAGCCCTGTAACAGAATGGTTCCTTAAGACTGTGAACATGTTGTCACTTGCCAGTGACCAAGCAAAGATTTTATCCCCCAGCCCTGCACTCAGTGACAAAGTACAACACATCTGTGCACTAGCTTCTCTCCTGATAAACACCCCAAACCTGCTTCAGTACAAACTGTTTAGGTTCCTATTATTAATTTTTCATAGCATGTTTTCCCCAGCCTGGTTCATTTTCACTCAATTCATGTAAGGAACGGATTGCTTAAGCATTTGTGCAGGCAGAATTGTAGCTAAGGAGAAAGGCACTCATTACCTACAGGAGGGGATGCTGAGTGGCTGGAAGTTCATGTGCAACCAAAACAGCACGTGTGTTAGCAGCCTCAGAACAAATACTAAACACTGTTCATAATCTATACAAACCATTACCATTAATAAAGTAAAAAACAGTATAGAATGATCTTTGACTATTTTGCCTAATCCAGTTAAAAGCTGTAAGAGGCTTAGCCCTTAAAGCAAATATGATCCGCACTATAAATTGTCACTGAGGTTAATTACACTTCCTGCATAGTGACTGCAAGGAAGGATTTGCCTGGTCTACCTGCTAACAGCTCTCTATTACATACTCATTGTTAGTGCGAAGGTAGCATCTAATGTTACTCCTCTGTCATTAGGAGTCCTATCTCCTAAGCAGCCTGACATCTCTCATCGATGATGTAGTTCAATTTGGCAAATAAGTGAGGATTACAGTTGTCTTACCTCACCGTGGTTCGTTTTGCTTAGATCCAGTAGGTTACTTTTTCTGGCAAATAGATTTGCTGTTACCCAAACACTCTGCAGCAAAGTTACCTGAGTGGTAGGCAGGGCTCTGCCTGGATTGCTGTGGAGCAAGGGAGCCTGAAATCATGTTCTCAGCTAAGGAAACACCTTGTTTTGCAGGGCTCTAGGATCCACAGCTGATCCCAAGACTAGATGAACAACTTTGAGGTTGTGCTATATAGGATCTCACAAGCCCCGCATCTCTTACATGGTTTGTGTCTCAGACCTCAAATGAACAGACTGAAAATTGGGAACTGGCACTGCAGCCAGGGCTAAACCCTTTTACTGCTTGCAGGGACACTGGGGCAGGTGTTTCTAATTATGCCTGCGGAGATGAATGTGCTGCATGTATTCAGCAGCTGGTCTTTAGTATCTTCAACGACATTTAGGAACTATTTCTTTTTATTCAAAGCATCAGAAGACTTCTAATTCTTGCAGAAGTTTTATTATGACAAAGGGAGAAGAAGAGGTGCACACTGTGACCACTTTAAGGCTGACTGTGTTAGGGCTGGGCTGGGAGTAGTCTTTAAGACCTGACTTTACATTTAAACAAGAACAAGTAATTGCAATGTCACGGAACATCATGTCCACAGTGCATGTGAATAGCTGAATCACAGCAGGAAGCACACCTGAGAAACCAATAACCAACCAAGCATCTTCACAGATAAAACTACCCAGAGGTTTTGAAGCGCAAAGTTGCTTTTCAAACAGTCAGTAAATATATTTGTAAAGTAGACTATAAATCTGTGAAGAGTGGAAGTTATAACTATTAACTAATTACAGAACTACTCTCCTTAGAACTAGCAGCTTAAGTATTTTTTAATACTGCAAATTGAAACAAACCCAAACAAACCAACCAACCCAAAACAGATGCCTTGAAGCCTTTCTCCTTGAAAACTATTTGCCATATCAGTAAAGTACATGAATAGTAGCATTACCATCATCCGAGGAGTACAGCTGCTCGTATCAACAGCACAGCTACATTTCCATGAAGTTACATTTTCACACTAGACTGATGTGCAGTAGCTCCAGAAACATATTGAAATAGCTGGTTATTGGAGTCCATTCATCCTGAAAAATATAAAAATCCATTTTGAGACAAGTTCTCCTTTTATATTTATATAAATACAGCTAAAAAGAGTATGTCTGTATACATACTCTGTGTGTGTGTACATATAATGTTAAATATACCTTTCCACAACTTGAATAGCAGGTTCATCACTGCAGATGATGTGTGAAGCCAGTGGGAGAATCACAGAAAGCTCAGTAACCTACACAGTCTGGGAAGCCATGGAGAAGATGCTTCAGCCTGTGAAGAACTGGCATGCTGATAGCATTTATTCAATATATACAGACTGAGCATGGTATTTCATTGACAGCAGCATAGGAAGCACTAAGACACAACTGCAACTTGTATATTTACCAATTTTCCTTTATTATTTGAGATGGAAAAGACAGCTAGGAAGGTCAAACAAAATGCCGAGTGACAGCAGTTGCTTTGTACTGTCTGCTGTTGTTCAGTTACATCAGTCTCCTAGGTATAATTTGCACAGCTTTCCCCTAGTTTGCTCTGTAGGTCCAGAGCAATAGAACATCTTCTATGCCAACACAAAACAAATCATTTTCCCCTTATTTTGGTGAACTATATACTCCACAGGAACTATATTCCTGTGTATTTTTTTTATATCTGTGCTGAGTCCAAGACTTAAGAGTACTGACTCAACAGGTTGCTCACTCATCACATGAGCACTTCTCTGTGTAGGAAAGGCTGCTGGCCCTGGACTTATAGGGCATATTACGACCCACATACTGGGCTGGGATTCTTGAAAGGATTGTAAAATGCTGAGGGCAAGGATTACAGCTCAGGCCTTACCATGTGCCTGCCTTTAGAGGAACTTACAGTTGTGGCAATAGGACACCAGCAGAAGGTCATTTGACTTTTTTTACTGAGAAACTACCTAGGTTTTGGCTTTCAAGTCAAAATTTACCATAATGCATACAGAAATATCAAGTCATGGCTGCTTCCATAGAGAAAACATTCTGCTTCCATAGAGAAAACATTCTAAACAAACAAACAAAAATGAACAAGACTGTAGAAAAGATTGCAGTCATCTTCTGAACAATTAGTCTGTGGAAAAATAGAGTGATTTCTGGAATTTCAGATGATTGCCAGTGCTTAGCTCCAGCAGGGAATCCGTAGGGACAACTTCTACTTAGTGGCAGTTACTTTGCATAATAGCAGTCAATTATAGCAATTTGGTTCCTCAGGCATGCAAATTTGGTTGCCTAGACATACGTGGTTTTCCTTTCTGACATTATGTGAATAATGTATTACATTTCTGAGGCAAACTGCACAAGTTAAAATTCTACAGTAAGATTTGAAGGCATGAAAAGAATACCACACAAGTCCAGGAACACACACACACACACACTTCTATACAAATGCTTTATTAAAAATGCTTCTGAGGCATCCCATAACAAAACGGAATCCATTTACATTTAAAAAAAAAATCAAGATAAAGTGGTATCCATTACAATTAATATTTTTCCATTGTTTAAAAGTCTGGTCAATGCACAGCTGTGAACAATTAAACTTGCTCTCCATGTATGCTGCAGGCTATCCAGTCTGAGAAATTACTGTTACATCAACATAGTGCTTGCTTGAAGTCATGGTTTGAAAAAAAGTTATACAAGTTTTGGAATTTTGTTTGTGGCTATAGCACAGTGTAGGAAAAATAAGCACTACTTCTAAAATTTATATAAGGGCAAACCTTTAACAAAAAACACACATGCAAACACACACATATACACACACACACACACACACACATATATATTTATTCACAGAAGAACTTGTTTTCCCTACATGAATTGATTTGCCTACGTAAAGCAAACAGAATTTGACCCTGTATCTGGAATGAAAACCAGTAAGATCAGATTGCACAGGCAAAAGAAAGTTCCATAATGTTTTGTTTTCTCTTCAGTTTCAAAATGACTGTTATGCCTGTCATGTTGCCAGCCTGCTTCTCAACCATATTCTCCATGGTGCTGGAAGATCAGAATATAGCCCATGTACACAGCAGTATTACATAAAACCAAGGAAGACATATGCCCTTTGAGTGCTGCTTGTTACTCACTACATACTACTTGTATTATAGGCACTGGTGGAGTATTGCAGACTTCCGTGTCTCAGAATAGACTTGTCTAAAGAAGAAATTGTCAAACATGCCTAGTATAGACAATCCATGTCAGCAAGAAGGGATATTAAGAGATATGACTACATTCATATTAGGACACATCATAGCAATATGTACCATGTCAAAGTTTCAGGCCTAAAGGGAAACACTAACTCTTCAAGGATTTCTACAGAAGAAAGTGGTTGGGAAAATTACATCTTCCAGAAGTTTTCACTATGGTTCTTGTTATAAATCCTGAAATTTTGTGTGGAGCTACCAAATACATGTGGAGTGCTTGGGATCTGTGCAAGTGTAATGGGTAACAAGCGTAGGGCTGTCAGAAGGTAGAACACAATGCAGGTCCCAGAGACAACAGGCTAGCACTAATGCCCACAGAGCATTAACTCTTACAAATACCCATACTTTGCTGTCTTGCAATCCTTTTATTTTTTTTAATTAAACCTCTGTCCCCTCCCTATTATACAGGGTGTTATTTGTACTGATGCTGCTGTAAAAATGGCTGTTAAACTGGTTGAGCACTGAGTTGCTATAGCCAAGATGGCTGGAGGGCATGGAATTGGACCACTCTCCCACAGCGTGGCTGGGGATATTAGAGAGCGGAGAATAAGAGTTAAAGCCTACCACGTTCTGTCCCATTTTGTCAATGGGTTCAGTGTTTAGTCCCAAAGGCACCGATCGACTCACTGAATTAGAGCCGTTAACGTACGCAGTCATACTGGAGAGGAAGTTACTGAGGCAGGGACTGCTGGAGGATGGAGGTGGAGATCGCTTCTCAGGTGAATTGTCAGCCCCAGCTGGTGAGTTCTCCAAGATATCTGGATGCTCGATAGCTTTGGGGCTGCCAGCCAGGCCACCATCCTCAGATTTCTCAGAGGCAAGAGAGGCAGCACTGTTGCCAATGTCAGATTTCTTCTTCCTCTTTCTGCGAAAGTTTCCATTGTCAAACATCTTCTCACAGTTTGGGTCCAGAGTCCAGTAATTCCCCTTTCCTGTCAAAAGAGATGACACAGGCTTACAGAGATGCACACAGACAGCAAAGAACAGTTTTCTAGTATTTGATAATAGTATTTGATAATACGTTTCTCATAACTTCTTCAAAGAAGCATTAGAATTGCAAGAGAAAAGCTTATGGACTTCTGAATTGCACAAATCTTTCGAATTCCAAACAGCCTTTAAAGTGCTGGGCTGAATCTTGCACTTCCATCATAGCACAGAACCAACACAGGCAAAACTTGAAGCACCCCAGGGAAGTATTTTTTTGAGTAAAAGTTTTAAGCATATAGCCAGGCCAATGAATTGATAGCAGAGTGACCATACTGTATTCTACACTACTCCTCACTCAGGGGTTTGCAAGACCATCCTGATGAGACAGAACAAGACTGGGAACCCTTTGTGGTATAGTAATTGAACTGTTCTTAAAGTTCTCAATGCTCCTATTGATAGAAAACAATAAATAAAGGAACAATCTGGCAGCAAACTGGCCAACTGCTGGAAACAGAAAAGCTGGGATTCTAGACAAAGCACTATTGAAAACAAACAAAACAAGAGCATACTAGTCATGAGAACTGTTGCTGAATCCCTAAAGCTACTGAACTTCATAGACACATTTTTGTCTTATCCTCTTTCCATTAATTCCTAGTCAAGTTAGAAATGAGTCATATGCATTACACCACACAGGTTCTGAATGGGCCTTGCTCAGCCTGATCCAGCACTTGCTGTGTTCTCAGAGCCTTGATAACTTCTCAGAAAGCCCTCGGGCAGTAAAGGATCCCCTTCCTTGCACAGATTTATTAGCATCATTGATCCAGAGCCCAAGTTTACACAGCTCCCTTTCAGTACAGCATTCTGAGAATAGAGGAGCTACTATGGACATGCCCTGGTTCTGACCTATTTTTTGCCTTTACCATGAATTAGGGATTTTAAAATAAATCAAGTTTAGATGGAAGAAAACTCTACCTGGGTCATCTTCATCTCGTGGCACCTTCTTGAAACAGTCATTCAGCGACAAGTTGTGCCGTATGGAGTTCTGCCATCCAGCCTTGCTTTTGTTGTAGAACGGGAAGTTGTCGGCCACGTACTGGTAGATTTGACTGAGAGTCAGCCGCTTCTCAGGCGCCCCGTGGATAGCCATGGCGATTAACGCAGAGTAGGAGTAAGGAGGTCTAACCAACTTCATCAGCTCTTCCTGGGATGGGAGAGGAAGCCAGCCAAGGTCAGGTCCTCCCAAGCCGTGCATGTTGGGCAGAAGCTGCCTTTGCATCCCGTAAGATTGAGGAATGAAGGGACTGGCATTGGAGCCTGGGAGGTATGGCGGCGGGGTAATGGAAGGTCCATTCAGCCAGAGGTAAGGATTGGGAGTGGTGTTGTAGTCCGTTGTCTCAAAGGTGGTAGGTCGTTGTGGGCTTGGGATATTCTGTGGATGGAAAAAGTTCTCGTAGTAGATATTCATCTCTGGAGGTTCTTGACCAATATTTGGAAATTGTGGGCTGCAGCGCTGCGGAGAGTGTGCTTGTGGATCGAAGGAGCTCATGTTCTCAGAGGCAGCTGCGTGTGTTACAACACACCTGCACGAGTCCTCCTTCCCGAGGCAGGTGCATCACCTGTGCCCTTCCCTGCGTACTTATGCACCTGTAAATGTTGCAGCTCGTGCTGCAGGCTCCACCCCGAAGCGCTGACTGGCTGCAGATGAGGCCGATATCCTTTTTGGAATGCTGGCAGCCCCAGCCAGTCATAGTTGTCACATAGACCAAACATGAAAGTTACAACTCTTTATCTTTTCAAATGAATGAACGAATTTTCCACCAATATAATGCATATAAAGAAAGTCTAAGGTGCCTTGAAGTTAAAAGCCCTGGTCTCAGATCCTCCCCTTTCTACCTTTTCTACCTTTCTTATTTAAGGAGCTATGCCCTGCTGCTAGTAAGAAGGCAAAAGCTATGCTCATTCTTCAATGAAACAGTAGGCATGCATATACTTTTTTTTTTTTAAATACCTTTTTCTTTCTGTAATTTTAATTGCAGACTTGCTTGTACTTCCCCCTAGGCAATCATAGTACTGCAGCCAAATTCTGCAACAGGTTACTCACGTGAGTAATTTTACTGATTTAAATGGAATTACTCGCTAAAGTAAGGATTAATCTTGTGATAAAAAAATTTTGAAGTTTAATTATCAAACCTTTCATTAGAGCTGTAATAGGTTTTTTTTTTTTTTTTAAACGAGAAAAAACTTTAGACCTTTCCTGACTTCCTTTGGCTGGCACCCTATACTTACAAAGGGGAAAGTACAAAAGCACATCCTCACCGATGTGTGTGTTGGAATGGGGATGGCTCTTAGACTGTGTAACTGCATAGGATTAAATGTGTAGTTGCAGTTCTCTTCAGACAAAAGCTGTGACATTTGCATGCTTTTTATATGCAAGGTACATGCATTTCAAACTACACTCAGCTAAAGGAATCTATGCAGTTAAAGAAAATGCTTAGGTCCTTGTGCGACAAGAAGGCCTTTAAGATAACACTACTCCCTTGACTTCTGTAGAAGCTTAAATTTTCACCCGCAGATTTGAATTCATGGCTATCCCAAGACTTTGTCATACATTCATCAAGTCACTGAATCTTCTGTGCTGCAGCATCACCACCAAGATTTACCTCCTCCTCCAGTGCTGGAGTGATTCACCAACATGTTTGTATTGTTGTTGTTTTGACAGATAACAACAAATGTCACTAGCACTACAGTGAAATATGGAGTAGAGAGAGAGAGACACAGCCAGCCAATTTGCCAGCTCAGACCTCTGAAGCTGCTGTTTAATATATGCTTTCACTTGACAGACACTTATCTGCAGTATAAGGAAAAGCATATAGATATATCTTCAAGGTACATTTGTAGCACTGCTAATAAGCACCAGTAGTTACAGAAGAATCAATGGAAGAAATATTTAGGAAATGCTCAAATGAATAAAAAGAGTCTTTTTTTTTTTTAAAGAAACCAGCACTCAGGGTATTGTATAAAAGAAGTATGACGAATCTTGTCTCTGAACAAATTACATTATTGCTGAAAAAGAACCTCCCCCCGAAAAAAGGGTAATTTATTAAAACAAGGTGTGCTTATTCCAAGAAGTTAAATTCAGCTCACTGAAACAGAGACTTTGATAACTGGCATCTAAATGCTTATTCCCTGATAAGCAATGGTCTGTATGCTTATTTACAATTCAAATATATTGAAGTGGTGCTAGGTAAATACCTGCTTTAAAAATATGGCAGGCTTTACATAGAACAAAAAAACCAAAATCACTTCTGCAACCCGAGCGTGCAGGGGGTTGGAAGCTTTATGAAGTTTTGGTGCAGCACCTCCCAGTCAGGTCCGCCCCTCACTACCAGACTTACCTTGCTGTGACATTTTAGCAAAGTATCACACAGGGCTAGCAGGGAGGGCACTGGGGTAAGGAGGGGCACGTACTGCTATCAGCCCAGTGAAATATGAAGGCTTCTGCCTATGTCTCAGGGAAGAGGGTGCAAAGGTCTGATCCCTCCCTGGTATATGGGTGCTGGCACCATATCTAACACAGACACAATCCCATCAGCGGCTTTTTTCTTCCAAGTGGCTGTGCCTGATCTGCTCGGGAACATAAACACCACCAGTAAAAGTGGTACTTTATTAGACCTGTAGGCACACCTTACTGCCCGAGAATCACTGCAGCAACTTCGCTGGCCCTCAGGTACAGATGCTGCTTATGCAGGCAAAATACAGCAAAGAAAGAATAATCTGCTCAAGCTGCAATTGCTCTGAGCAATACTGCTCTGAAGGGCAGCTACATCCAGTTAGAATTAATGTATCACCACTGAGATGACTGGGTTTGGTAGGGGTGGACGGAGAAAGTAGCCATCCTAGGAATGGGGAAAGGAGGAGGAAAAATAGTGAGATTTCAACAGAAAAAAACTGGTCATGAGTGATTTATTGGCAAAACTATACAGACAGATTATACTTGGGGCTGAGAAATTAAAAAAAAAGACAGCATTAGTTGCAAAGAACACTATGTATTGGGTTTGGTGAGGTCTTCATAGGCATGATGCACACCATGATTTAATGCTTTTTACTAAAACATGATACTCTACACCTCTGTGCCAACATCTCTGTATCTCTATTACCTGATTTGTAACCAAAGACTGTCATCAGCTGTTATGTTAAATGAAG
>JAUBOD010000134.1:1985698-2012026 GCA_032353885.1 Nothura maculosa
TGAACAGACTAAGGCACACATCTTTAAAACAAGAAGCACAGAAAGAAACAAATATATAACCCTATTGAGCTTCCACACCTCATAGGAGAAGTTTGACTTAAGGAGCTTGTGGCATTTTAAAATCATGTAATTTTATTTGGTAGTCTAGAATTTTTACAGAGGCAATACTGACTTTTCCCCATAAACACACACAACTTACCATTGTTTTAAATAGCTGGTTCACTTTCTTTTTTTTCAAGTTTTTCTTGTCACCTTCTGAGGTGGAAGGAAACACGGGCTGACTGAGCCTGTGTGATGCAATCGTTTCATCGGGCACCGCAGGGCTCACTGACATAGTTAATCCTGGGAAGAGAGACAGATTGGGTGCACAAAACAAAACTGAGCAAGGAGAGGCAAAGGAAGCGTGTGGGAAAGCTGAGTTCATAATAATGGGCTACTGCAATTACCAGAGAGAAATGAGAGTTCATAACCTGATCATATCCTCAGAATACAAAAATAAGAAAGAATCCCCATGACAGTAATAAACTTAATTATATGGAAACTGCATCATGATAAATATGAACCAATCTGAACAAAGGGAAAAATAAAGACACACATAGCTGAAAAGGAAGCTGACAATGATGGTCTGGTAGGAAATGACTGTTTTATTGCGCTAAATGCCTGTTACAGGCATTTGGATACCTAGGGACAGTGACAGGGATAGATGAAATGCAGGCTAAGAAGTGGGATGTTCTAGGATTAGGAGGAGGTGGTAAAGGAAAATGAAGCAGATAGTGTTTTCTGTGTATATCCTGGCCTAGAAATGAAGTGCGACCTCAGTTACACTTCCAGGAATACTTCTGGCACTGGTAGGTACCAAGCCACAGAACACAATGAAGCAGTAAACACAGCACAGCCTTACATGCCTGCACTCAAACTGTAACTGTAGACGAGGTGGATGGACACAGAGCCAGGCCAGCCACCTGCTGCTGCTTGCAGCAAACCCATTACTGCTTCATCAAACTTGGTAGCCAGCCATGCAGCACCCTCAGCCTCCTACCTGTGATCGTGGGCATGGAGCGACTGACAGAGCTCATTTGCTTGAGGACAGATGTTTTCTGAGGGGCTGCTCCATGCTCCGACAGGTTGGTGTCACTCATGAACTCGTATTTCCGTGACAACTGTTCCATTAAAAAAAAAAAAAAAAAAGTCATTCATGATGAACTGAGTCAAATTAACAAATATGAGCTAATACCGAAGAGCTAATAGTGAAGTTGTGGGTCTACTTAATGCAAGCAATTCTTCCTGCTGAAGCGTGCCTTCCAGAAAACGTTGAGAAAGGTAAACAGACTAGTTCAGAGGCCTTCCGTGCCCCACTCAACACTTCCTGAACTGGAGAAATTAAATTTTGTCCTTGATGCCCAAACAGCCACCATTCACACCATTCTGTGAACTGCTAGCTCAGGTAAAATGCAAAGAGGCTCAGAGTTTGGAAAACCTCATCATCTTCCATAAGCCCGTTAACCATTGTGGAGAAATACAAATTAGGCAATTTGCATCATTAAGGATCTGTTAAGGAGTCTATACTCGTTTGTTTTATGAGCAGAAAGAACTAGCACAGGCTGAGGTCATGCCTCCAGCTAAAGGTAATGAGCTATTAAAAACAGAGTGTGCATTAACCTAATGGGGAACTTAAACCTACAGTACAATCTGTGAGACACACACATTTTACAAATGATTCAGTTTTTCATACTTGAGACATTAATTAATATTATCCCTCTGTTGAAGGGAGAGAGAAAACATTGTACTTAAATGTTTGTATTCACAGATCAAAGTCTTTCTTTCCACTTCTTTTTAAAGACCTGACAACAGGAGAATGAACTGCAGCTTTCTGTGGGCTGTACTTTACAAGTAGATGTAAAAATTTAAGTTTACCCCTTATTTCTAGCCTCAATGAATTAAGATAACAAAGTAATTTTATTTTGCCTGGCTATATTCTTTACTGATATTTAGTTTACTGAGCAGCACTGCATGAAACAAAAATATAATAATGCAAATAGCACCTCTTTCCAATCGAAATGCAAGTGAGGCTACCCACACACAAAGCTCAAAATATATGTATTAGTTTTTCACTTGTTGCTATTTTAAACTACCCTTTCATTGTTTCTTCTAGAAAGCCTTCATACCTGAAGGTTTATGCAAATCTGATAGGAGAGAGCAGCAGGAAATTTGAGCATGGAAGCTAGCAGCAACTATGTTTTATTGTTGAATTCGTGTAGCCCTGTGAAAGACAGCTATTGATTGTCACAGTTCTGTGCTCAGGTAGCCTAACATGACTTTGTCCACAGTCTCAGCTTTGCATGCTTCCCAGGGGCTGCCAAACAGAGATGCTTTGTAGTGAGATCTAAACATCTCCTGAGGCTCAAGGAAAGCAACTGGCAACAGAAACAGCACCTTGCCAGCCCTGGGTTATGCTCTAACCGCAAGCTACATCACCAATGGAAAAACTTCTGGTAATCAAACTGGTTTTGAAAACAATAAATATTGTTTGTCTCTCTCCCCTCTAATTCAGTCATCTGTTATTGTTTGCCATTTATATTTAGATGGGGTTTGTCTATCAAGAAGAAAAAATTTCAGATTTTCATTAGTGAATTCTCTTTTTATAAATAAAATTGCCTTCTAAGGTATAAGAAATGACTATGTAAGTTACATAAATCTATCTGTTGATCTAGAAGTATGATAAAGTCATTCAGATTCTCTATGCAGCAAGACAGTTCAGTGCTTCAGAGGACCAGTCTGGCACCATTTCAGGAATATTGTATCCAGTCTTGCAATTTCCAGCTGCCTGTCCCAAAGCAAAGTAGAGAGTGAAGAGAACTCATCACGTTTTGGACGAGTCTCCTGGCTATAATGAGATGCCATGAAATGTCAGTGAAAGAAATTAATTACTTCTCGACAGGAAAGCCTGCTGAGCCTTCCCAATGTAGTACTCCATTTTAGCCAACCAAGATTCAGAATTATGCAACTTCAAGGCTTCATTTCTGATTTTTTTCCCTCCACCAATTTATCTCCTCCTCAGTATCTTTATCTTGCAAATTCCATTCATGGCAGGGAAGATGGCCTCAGTATGCTGCACATTTTGTTTTATAAAAGCGCAACAAGTTTTCCACAACACCAGATTTCTGTGTAATTTGTTTTCCTTTCCCTATGTAAGAGAGTAAACATGCTCATGCTTTAGGAATCAAGAAATACTGCTGTAAGTCAGTAACATACACTTTTCATGTCAGAGTTGGAAATATCGGGTACCGTTTTCTCGTCAGCAAACACCACGCTGCTTCTTTTTGTTCTTTTTTTGGACCTTCTCATTTTTACCTCAGGGTGAGGGTTACTTGGCAAGGCATTCTCCTCTGATTCCGATTTTACTGGCTTTGATAGCACTGCTTCCAGTTCAAAGCTACAAGGACAAAAGAAAAATGATAAAAATCGCTAAGTGATACTTTTAAAAGTCATAGGTATTCTGATGTCATTTCCCTGGGAAATAAAAATGCAGGTCATCCTTTCCTTAGGCTCCTCTTTTTTTATGCAGTTCTGCATATTGAACTTGCAAAAAGTATATGATGTCCTTCAGTTGGTAACTAGATACTAAAAAGATGCCTTCAGGAGGTATTATAATATCTTAAAATGTTACAAAGAATGTATATTAATCTGAAGTGCAAATCGAATCCTTTTTTAAAGATTTGTGCATTAGCTCAAGGACATCTAAAGTAAAAAGGGTCAGAGCTCACATGGGAATTTTATGGGGAGCAGTGGTAGGGCTGAAAGCCAAACAAGCAGAAAAATGCTAATTCATTTTAAAGCTGCATTCACTCATAAATGAATTTGCACAAAAGTTTGTACTTTTAAAGTAGTATTGCAATAATAAAATATTTGCTTCCAGAAAACTGAATGCCTCTTATCTTTTCACTGTAAGATTTCTTGACTAGATCTTGCCTATCTAGCATAGAATATTGCAGTTTTAACCCTTAAATGTTAGTTTCAATTTCAAAGAATGTTAGTATAGTCTGAAAAAACTGATAGTTGTCTTGATGCAAGATTTTTTAATCTTTTTGTTACTTCTGATAAAATAGGACAGAGTAAAAAATGTATTATCATCACAGTTGTATTAACTTCATAACTGACCTTTCTGAAGCAATTTTGTTTGGAGTACTGCAGTCTGAATTCATGGAAGCCAGTGAAATAACCGACAACTGGCGATAGGATCTTAGCATTGATCTTGGCCGTCCTACTCTCTTGTCATCGAAATCTGGCTACAAGATGGAAAAGAGAAGCGTGGTCCATGAACAAAGTCTGTGTGAAACTCGATTCATCTCTTCTGAGAAGATTCCGAGATAGCACAGATGTTTTAACATATGGCATGAGAGAAGTTACTCATCATTATTAATCATAGTCATTTTGTTTCTTCTGAGCGGATATACTCTTTCTCTAAGACCTCAAGCTCATGCTATAGTGAACAGATTTATTGCTAAATAAACCACAATTAACAATTTTCTTAAATAAATAAATAAATCAGTGCTTGCTGATCCTTTTTGTGGCTGGCCATTACTGGGCAAATCGCTTTAGTCAGTCCTTCTTCCAAAACAATAATTACACATTTCTTTTCAGCTCACAACCCTCTGCCATGCCTGTCCTTTAATATTTCCTTTTTTCTTTATATGTTTGCAGGTGGATGGATGAAATTCATCTTTTCCTAATAGTTAAACAGTAAGAACCAAGTCTGTTAGAACAGCAGGACGATTTGGGTCACCATATACCTGCATTGGAAACAACCTTATGTGCTGCAGCATCACTCTACTTCTGCAATGGAAGAAGTGATTTTTCACTTCTAATCTAGCAGGTAAATCAGATACCATAACGCAAATAGGGTATTTTAATCATTGATCTTAATATCTAAAATGTGATATTAATGGTTATTCACACTTTATCATCTGCTATTAACTGAACCAGTCTGATTTGAGATTTCCAGACACTTGCCTCTTCCTCTGGCCATTAAGGCAGGAGCAAGGCTCACATTTCCCAGCCAGTTCTGTACCCGTTCTCTTTCTGAGGGCTGCATGTAGAATTATACTGTACAGAAAGCTGGTCTCTCCTCTTCCTCCATGCAAGATTTTCCCTGACTTGAGAATACTTGGCAGGAGGAGGCAAGCTTAACTCAGGGAAAATCATCAGTCTCATAAAAGGAGGCAAGTTTTTGAGCATTTCCCACTGTATGCTGCTTTTCTAGCTTACTTCAGTTCCTCTCCTGTCTACATAGGAGTGAATGTTTTTGGAAACACGTTATACTAAAACACACAGTTACATTTTCTCTTGAGTATCTTGGACAGCATTAACACAGCAAGAAGACAATTAAAATATGGATATCACTTCATATGCCAAGTTTCTAAACTCATGGCTTCTGATAATGTCATTTTTTTTACTAACATTTTTATCTCCAGTAGAAGACTGGGAAACATTCATAGTTTCAATAATTCTTTGCAAGTATTTTGCAGAGTTGACATGAAATGACAATCGCTGCTCCCGTGAATATATAGACTCATCTGTTAAGATAAAGACTCTACTTTTATTCTTTTTAAGTAAAATGAACTCATGGTAGCCGACAAAGAATGCTACATAAGGTAAACCAGGAGTAGTGATACTTTTTCCTGCCTCTCCTATACACAATTAAAAATATTGCTGTTCAGCAACTTTATTAATTTATAAGAAGCTCCTTGAGTCAAGATTTTTCATGCCATCACATACCTTTGAATAAAACTGCATTTTGCAAGAACTCATTCCACTGCCATGTAACATAAATTTTGCAGCATTCAGCAAGACTAAGAAAGATGCTCTGTCTCAAAGCTTGAACCATCCTGACCTTCCTGCACATATCACTATAAAATCTCAGAAACTAAATTAGACCGAAAAGCTCATCAACATTGAAAGCAGCAGCATAAAATAATTTCCAAAGCAACTGCTGTGCAATTCTAAAGAATAACTAACAACATCCCTCCTACTAGCTCCCACCAGCTGTCTGGAAGAATATGTGTTTAGATGCTCTTTCCCATATATTTCAATTTAGTTTCAGCCAATATGGAGTGGATTAAATCCATAATGCTTCAGAAAACAGTTTGAAATGTCTAGAGCACAGCAAGTTGTGGACATTCATTGCTGATCACACCTCTAAAAATCTGAAAACAAAGAGGGGAAACATGAGAATTTCTTTTTCCTTATTCTAACATGGAAATGAATTTCGATTTTAATAGAGATGGTGAAGTATTCCAGACCTGCCAGAACAGTTACTAATTCAGAGATATAATTCAACTCTTTGGTGGTAAAACATAAATTTCACTACCTCCAGATCACAAGAACACTCACAAGTAACAAAAGTTGTGCTTTTGTTCGGAGAAAAACACTATTAAACAAAATGTAGGAGAGAGAAAGAAGGCAAAAGGAAAATGATACCAATTCTCTGGTTCCATATTGTTTTTCCACTTTAACTTTTAAGTGCTTGAAACACTCCTCCATCCGGTCGTGGAAAGGACGAAGGTTACCAGAAACTCTTCTTTCATGAATTTTAATTCCAGCCCCGAGGAAAGGTATCTTGAATGGATCAAAAGGGGAAGGAAAAGAAAAAAAAAAAAAGAAAAAGAAAACTAAGTGAGAATACCAAACTGGGTCTGACAACCCCTCTAGCGCCATTTGGAATATCTGCCAAGTCAACTGCAACACTGTGCCCGCTGGACAGATTTGTCAGCTGGTTTCACTACTCCACAGGAGCTTTTAATTGCAGAGAAGCATCTTAGTACAAATTTGGAAAGGGCTCTTGAAAACTGGGCTTGCTCAGGAAAATTGTGGAGATGTGGAGGGGCCTCAAAGTAACTGTTTTGTCACTCCTATCTATCCTAATGTTAATCCCTTATGAGATTAAAACGTCACTTAAGAGTTTGCAAAAACTTGCCCGTCTCTAAAATATAGTGCTGGACTAATCCACCTGCTAATGAAGGTGCCTGCCATAACTTACTGGAAAGGTAGGGATGAAAAAATATCCAACTGGGCTGCAGGCAAGTGGTTTCAAACTCTTAATTTTACTTAAAAATGCAAGATTCAGTTACTGTGGAAGGATTAAATCATTTTACTGGGAGCTTAAGGACATGACGACTTAGCTGCTGCCGTAATTTAACAAACTACTGTCTGGTTGCTGAATATGACCTCTTCTTTTCTCCCTTGTGTTATTCAGCTGTCTTCCTCTGTAATCTCCATATCTCTAAGTAAAAAAATCAGCAAAATATTGCTTTAGTACAAAAACAAGTCACAGACAAAAACTGTTTGCACTTTGCTCCATTTTACCCTTGTGCTTTCCTTTTGTTACAGCTCATCCTTCAGGCTGAGGCAAGTGACAAATAACCACAAGAGGTAAGATTTCTGATCTAGGATATTGGCTAAAAGGCACATGACCATATTTATAAATAACTGAAAAGGTCGACACCCCCTCCCTTAAAGGAGAGCACCTAATAGAAAAGGATTAGCAAAGGGTCAGTCTGTATCACTTCAAACAACTGCTGCCACTCAAACCTCTTAAGAGCCCTTGTGTCAGGAATGGCTTGCTTACCAAAATTAAAAAAAAAAACATTAAAGAGATCATATGATGCAGAACATATTCTAACAATAGTTTCTTTATGACCTCTCTCCTCTACAAGTCCTTTCATATCCTCGCCTTTACGTTATCATCTTTGCTATTCTATTACCTGAATAATATTAAGTTAAAATAAATCTTACCTTGAAAGATGATGAATAAAACCTTTTTGTATGCTGCCTAAGTGTTAATGTTCACGGTCACACAGAGAAACTTTGTACTTCTCTCTCACACATAAAGATACTTTATTATACTGTAATCTTTGAGGATGGTGATTTATGAGATTTATGTGATATACTTTCAGCTACACTTTTGCAAGTAACTTTCTTGGACAGCATTAACACAGCAAGAAACATTTCTAAGAAAAATCTTCTCTTTCTATCTCCTCCTCACCCACTCTAAGGAAGGGATAATAAAAATGGCACAATCACCTAAATGACATTATGTTGGCCCGCTAGAAAGAAAGAGAAAAAAGGAAGATCTGAGGAAGCCTCAGAGAACCAGTGTCAGTAAGTGCTACCTGCCAAGCAATTAGATCTTTGAGCCTGTTCAGCTTTTCTTGATCCTCTGGATGGTCTCGGATATATTCATCTGTAAAAAAAGCCTGAGACAGGCATAAAAATAAATTAGTCCTTCATCCCAACAGGAAAAGAAACCAGTAGTGACCATAACACTGCCCATTAAATGAAGAGATTCTGCATGCCCCTCTACCAGGTGCTCTTAGTGATAATGTATTATCAACTGACATACTCTTTTTTTAGTTTTGTTAAGACATATTCACTGTTTGTCTCACATTTATGAGCTTGACCTCCTTACTGTTTTTTTTCAATTAGCAATGAACAATAAAGTGCACACATATTTGTAGTACCAGCACTTTCATTAATTATCATTTTAAGTAATAACCTAACATTAACCAGCATGCTATAGAAGAGTCCGATATTGAAGGCATATTGAATGCCCTTTTCTGCCCAAAGATTTCTTTTTTCCCTTATGTACCTAATTCAAATTTGGTTATTTATCCATTACTGCCAAGTGCCCAAACAAAGAGTTAGGATAAGCCTGGCATAAGCCATGCTCCTCCAGAACATGTGGCGCCCTCCGCAGACATCCATGCCACGTGTCCAGCGCACACGCAGAGCACCCGGCACACTGAGCCTCTACAGCTGGGGGTAACATTCACTTGCATCATCATCTTTAGTAAATAAGATGCAAAGAAGTTTTAAATATGTCTTCCCACATAAACAAATTTTTAATGAAGTTGCCTTGCAGACAAGGTTTCTATACTTCAGTTCCTCAAGCTATTCCACTTCCAATGTATTGGTAGAACATGTAATATTTGCAATCCCATTTTTTAACAGCAAAAAATGCTTTGAAGAGAGGCTGCATTTACATAGAAAAGCTAGTAACAATGTAAAAAGATAACCTACACCAAAATTCTCCAGATCTGCTATAAGGAAAACTTAAATTGATTTACCTCAGACCAAACCTTTCAATGCCTAAGAGCCTATTTCATTACAAAAGGTATATCTCATTTCCCATGTATATTAAAATTTTCATGACAGCAATTAATATTGAGCTTCAAGTACATTCCCAGTGTCTGTTCTGCTACTTTCTGCTGTCAAAGACTTGTCAGATGTGAGCTGGATAGGAGGGTTTTTTAATTGACAGATATGCGACTTGCATATCCCCAGCCTCAGTGCCACTGACATTTGAACACAGAAACATCATTCATAAGGATTAGAAATAATACCTCTGAAAATGATCTTCACAATTACGTTAAATTTCTTACCTTCTCATACTTAGCAAAGCCTCCCATAACAGCTGGATCAACAATTCCATTCAGAAGCATGGAGAGTGGATTAATAGGAAGGTTTTCATCCCTCTGGTACTGGTTGATCATGGTCAAAATCTTTTCATTTGTCATGGACATAGTCTCAATAGCATTCTCTAAAGGACTAATTGTAGTCTATAAACAAACCAAATATGAGAAAATGTCATAAAGTCTACTTAGTATCTAATATCTCCCAAACTTTAATTTGTCCAGGGAAGTATATGCAATTGAAGATTTCATTTTCTCTATAGTTTCTATAAACTATTAGCTCTTCTTTCCAGGAATCTACCATACAAGGAAACAATCCGTTGATTACCTATGAATTATTTGCTCTAACATCTGTGTGACAGATGAACATATTCATCTGCTCTTGCTTACATCTTTTCTCAGGCTGTAAATACGAGTGTACTTCAACACAGAGAGGAAAAACAGAGGATGAGTTCTCTTTATTTCAATGCCCTGATGTGGCACAAGTGCACAGCAAAGCTGACCTAGCCCGGTTTGTAGAATGACGACTCCTATGTACTGTCAGGTTCAGAAATCAAGACACAGTGCTGAGAGTCAGGCCTTTAAAAAAAAAATACTTGAAAACTGCAGTCTTGCAGTCACTTCAGCCTTTTGCTGATCTGGAATATTTAAGATGATTATCAGAAGGTGATAAAAGCTAAAAATATTTAGTGGTACTAACACCCTGAAACAGCTCCCAATGATCCCACTGACAGACTTGGAAACAGGAGGCAGGGAATAACAATTGTTCAAATTGCCATAATCCTTAGGGGTTGCCTGAACAATGTCTTAAATATCACCCTATGTCCACACTCAGAAAGGCTGAATATTCAAAGATGGAGAAAGGATTTACATTCTGCTAGCAGCAAATGGACAAAAATGTTTCATGCAGCTGTCCTCTAGTTCAAAAAAAACCTCAAAAATATAAGAAAAATCCTTAATAGCTTCTTGTCTAGCAGAAGAGATTTGAAATGCCTGCTTGCAACTCTGAAGAATGGAACAGCTAATATAGTCATAAACCATCACACCGTATCAGAGATGCTGACTCCTCCATTTGTTGATACTTTCATTAATACTCCCTTTCTAGATTAAAGCACAATACATTTCTCTACACTGCAGCTACTGAAACTGTCAGGTCTTTTAGAGCAAGCTCTTGTCTCCATTCATTCAGGAGTAATTTGGCTTCTGTCAAAAATAGAAAAGAAAATGAGAAGAGCTGAGCTTTTCTGAATCATATTTATTGCCAGCAGCATGTTCTGTTCTCTATATTCTCTCAGGCTTGCTAACATGGCAGCACTACTTGCATGACAAAAGAGATGGACCCCACAACAGTGTTCTAATTACAAAACAACAACGAAGAACCACCACCAAAAACAACAGAAGGAAGGTGAAGGAGCACCAGGAGACACCAGGTATCTTTGCTAAATACACTGGCAAGGACTGAGGGAAGAGAAGCCTGGCAGACAAGAAACAAGTAATGGATGATGCTGCACCATGTTCTCCTGGCACTGATGCATCACTGTGCTGTGAGGATAAGGAATTGACAGCTTTTTATTTTAATGCAAGTGCAAAAGAACCCAATATAGGCATCCTTGCTCTTTTAACAACTAGTAGTTACATAGAGATAGCACGTTCAACTGTGCGTGGAGAAGCTGTCTGTGCACATCCTGCACCATAACTGGGAGAAGACTTCCCCGCAGCATGGATAAGCCCTTCTCTGTTCTCAGGAGTTAGAACGTGGCAGAACGTGCGGGGGAAATGCTGAACCTTAGTCTGCTTAGTGGCTGACTTAAGCTTTTAAGCTCAAGAGATTGGTGTTGCATACGTAACACTTTAAACCAAACCATCTAGGCAGACAACAGCTTTGATAGATCGAGCAAATTTCTCCATCAAATGAGGTGATGTGCGACGATGAGAGGAAGAGAACAAAAAGAAAAATAGAAAAAAATGAACTGGAAAAACATTACTGAGCGATCTTCTGTTAAAAAAATAACAGGTTTGAAGAGTTGAATGAAAAGCATGAGACAAAGGTACAGAGCTCACAGGGAATTGTAAAGATCTGAGCAGAAAAGGAAGATTCTATCAGAGTTAATCACTTCATGTGGATGTTGACACAAACTACATTGAAAACAGAGGATGCAGTAGAGAGAAAACACCACAATTAGGAGAAAAAGGAATGATAGTTAATTTGTTCATGTAAGCCAAACAATATTATCACAGCTAAAATAGTTTTATGCAAAGAGGAGTTGCAGGGCAAAACAAAATTAAATTATATTATCACTTAAGCTACTGCAGAAAAACACAATGAAGCCAGACACAGTTTTCATTCTAAACCTTGGTGAAACACAAGTGTTCTCTATAAACAATATTTATTTGTAGTTGCAAAGGATTCTTTTAATTACACAGGTTAGTTCCACTAGGAAGCTTCAGGGTTTTTACCTGACACTGAGTAGATTTTCCATGAATTCTAAGGAAAATAATCTCTCCCTCCTACTAACTGAGGTATAGGAGCCTCCGGTCTTGGAAGTTACGCTTTTTACCCTATTTTATTTTAATACTGCAAACTGGCATTTTCATTGGATCGATTAGAAAAGGGTAAGAGGACAGAAAACCTTTTTTTCCAACAGTACTCTTTAGATTTCAAAGCAGTTACTCGTCAGATACACCTTTCTGTGAGTGCATGTAAATACACACCAATACTGTGCCAGCCTAGGCTGGCATGGCTGCCAGAGCGACAATGCCCTAAATCCCAACTACTCACAGGACTTACAGGGATAACAAGAGCCCAGGAATCGGAATGGACAGAAAATAAGAAAAACAGAATACATGCTGAAGCCAATGCAGGATTTCAGTTTTAGCCTCAATATATTTCAGAAAAACAACCAAACTGTTATTTACTTCCTTCTGCTTTGCATCTCTCCTATTTTATAAATAAACTAATAAAGAATGTAACTAAATTCCAGGATGCTTTCAGCCATTCCCAAGAGTAAACAGAAGAACTGAGAAGAAAAAGTAAGTCTCAAATTAAGTTACAAGTTTTTCTTGGCATAAGCACACTTTAATATTTATAAAAAACACACTGCAAACTTTCATAAGACACTGGTAAGGGAGTCGCTGGGAACTATCACTTGTATTTTATCCCAAGGGAATCCTCTTATCAAGTTTTTAATCAAGCCAGTGTTACAGGAACTACCTTAGGATAAATAAGAGTATAATTATGTCAAAAAAATAAAATACACAAAAAGAACTGTTTTATTACTACTTTTACACTGTGGATATATGGTAGAAAGTGTCACAATCTATGCAATTGTAGAACTATTTATGCTGTATTAAGAATTCCTATTACATCTTTGACGAGTAACATATCGACAACACAGTATTTGGCAAGTCCTGGACTTCTGAAAGACATTCATCATTTTAAGCATTCTTCTTTTTTAAGCTTTTGTTTAGCATCTTTCAAAGAAGTTTTATAACTACAGAGTCAGGCTAAAGTGATTTCTGTGTGAAAGGCTAGAGGTTTAAAACATGGCATAATATTTGCCAAATCAGCTCACAGAAGATGCTGTAAATAGACAAGTTTCTTACTGCTATCAGTGCAATAGATAAGTCCCTTTTTATGACCGAAAACACAGCAAAGAAGAAAACATGTCAAACACCTAATCTCTTGTGTAAGTTCTAAGACGTAGAAAAAGACAAGAAACTATTTAAGGTTCTATAAAAAACATGCATATGGAAAACTTTGAACTCTACCAACCTAGACTTTTTTTCAGTTCTCAAAGGACTTGGTCCTAAAGCTCCAGTTCAAGAGTTAAGATACACGATACCATGATCAATATTAAATCATTCCAGCAATAAAATATTCCTCGTCTGAAGCCATAAACAATACAAATTTTGCAAGTACAAAAATAAGGAAATAACAAAAGTTTGTCTTGCATAATAAGTTCCCAAACTATTTGTATATGACGTTTCATATATATATGTCTTATGGGTACTGAGCATTTTAATACACACCTGAGACATGGAGACAACCTCAAACCATCGCAAAATTCCTGGAAGTTTGTAGGCCGTAACAAATGATGTTCTCTCAATCCACATAGACTATTAAAAAATAAAGCAGGAAGAGAAAGTGATTTAAGGGTTTAGTATTTTTTACCGTCTGAGGTTTCAGAGTTACAAGAATTTAGATGGGAAATATACGCACATTTTTTTTGGCATAAAAAAAGACCGCAAAAATCAAGCCAGCATGACAATTGTCACAAATTAGTATCTTCATTTAACATTAGGTCATCTATAGGCACTAAGCTGACACAATGTAAAAGAAATCCTAAAAACTACTTATATCTTTAGTATCTACTATTAACTTGGCCATTACAGGTTGAATGATTACCCGATTCAGCCATTCTCTCCTTCTTTACCCAGATTATACTTTCTACTTCAAGACCACACATATAACTGATGTGATTTGTACAGCCTTGGAATAAATAGCTTTTTCCCTGGAGTATTCCCAAAAGTACAATATAGAAACTCATGTTGCTATGCATGACACCGAAAAATAAAACACGGCAGTGCAGATTTCATAGGATATTTAAATAATCAAGACCATTTGTCACCGTTATACCATTATGCAAGGGAATGAGGATGGCAGACAGTACTCCAGTGTGGGAGGATCTCACAGAACTAATGAAGGCAGCTGACACACCTCCTAATGCCAACCTCACAGCTTCAGGAGGAAGGGGTGTCAACTACAAGTGACTATACTTCTGTTATATATTTACAGGACATGATGATAATTTGCACTAGAAAGTCTCATTTCTTTAAACATCTTTTTACATAAAATTTACCTAAAACTGAAACAATGATGCATCATTGAATAACATATTTTGGGGAATGCAAAATAGTGGATTCTTGTGTTTATTTCATTTTTGAAACAGATCTTAAAATCAAATCTTTGGTAATAATCTGACAGGAACCAAGAAGAGATTTAGATTTAAAAGCAATCACAGCAATTTTAATGTTGAACTAAAGAATACCACCTTGTCATTGCTTTACTTACAGCAAATTCGTTTTCAGGGTCAACTGATCCTTTTCTAACTGGTCTTGAATAGTGGAAGCGCTGCACATTGTTGGACTTATAAAAACTGAAAGATTTAAGAAAAATGCATTAAAAAACAGAACTCAAATTTCTGAATCCCATTATTATACTGAGATGTGTCAACTCAGTATTTCTAATTAAAAGAAAATTAACTGCTCAGGAAAAAATACTTTACTACCAACTCAGAATACAACTTCATCTACAAACCATGGCCAATCCAGTATTTCACAGGAGGTTAGACTTTATCTTTTCATTGGGTGTAACTTCCAGGTACAGAATTTCTAGATTAACGTTAGAACTTACAGAAGAACCTGTATTAAATATTTTTGCTATCCCATGTGCTGTGACACCCATACTGCTTGTCTGCTTTATGACAACACTAACAGGAATACATTTTGTTAAAAGTATTTGACTTAGAGGATTCATTCATTGAGACTCAAGCATGTCATTTTTATCTACTGCCCACTCCAGTTTAACCTAAGCAGAATTGCTTTGAATTTGCTTACAATGCAGAACAACAGCTGTTCAATAAACTAAATATATGAAGTCATAAACGACAATTTTTTTTGATGTGTAAATAAATGTATATAAACATCCATAGAGGGAGCATCAATATAAAAGAATCTCATGCAAACTGAATCATTTGCAATCACTCAAACACACATTTCCACTCAACTCCTAAACACTCAGTTTTGAACACCAGCTCATTTGAAAGAACAGACATCGCACAGCTCTGATTCTTTAAGTGGCTTAGACCCTGCAGAGAAAGAGTATTTCTTTTTGGCATAAAGTTTTACTCTTAAAGAATAATTCAATTGAAAGCAATTTCAAGTAAAAGCTAATTTTACAGCGAGGAAGAAAATATTTCAGAAATATCTTACATGAAAACCAAATCGCATTTTATAAGCCCAGAGAAACAAATAAGAAACTCTAAACAGCTCAGCTAAACGGACTTCTGATTTGCTAGTTCACAGGAAAATATTTTTTGTCTCAGCCTATGAAGTTGATCCTCATCAAAAAAAAGAGAAAAGAAAACCTGCCATACAAAGTTAGACCACCTGGCTCCATCTGAAAGAACTGAAACTTTCTGGGTAGAATATATTGCCATCAAATAATGTTGCTAACAATTACAGAACCAATAAAGTACTCTCATTAAAGAGAATTTTAAAGAGAATTCCAGCTGAAATTAGGACCTCAGTTCATTTTTTATCTTCTACAGCAGAACTTGAACGCATACCTATTTCATTTATTTCGGGGGAGCGATTCTTATCTTTCTGCTGTGACCCAACAGCAATCGCAGTAAAGATTCCATTAAAAAGGCTGCAAAGGTGAAATCTGCTCTGAATTCAGCTGTGGAACAGTGAAGAAATTATCTAGTCTCTGCTGATAAGTACAGGATCAATGGAAACCACTCAGGCTACCAAACGTATTGCACTTGGCAAAGTGAATCATAACAAGATTCAGTTGAACAAGAGCCTTCTACTCACACACTCTCATACTGCCAATCACCTCTAAATCCCCACTGTCAGTTGTCTTAGTAGCTGCACTGAACTCTCCAGAGTTTAGTCCTGAAGCATGGATTTTTTTTCCCCTTCCCTTATCTAATCATGTGCTGTTGTTCAAGTGACAGATGTTCTCTTATGCAATGTCTAAAGAATGCAAAAGCCAGTAGAGAAAGACAATGCAAGGTCTGGTAATCAATGGACAATGCCTCAGCTCATAATATAATGGCTCTGTATACACTGATTTTCATTATATTATATAGAAATTCACTTACTTAATAATTTGATCGGGTACTGCCTTATTTTTGAATCTAGGTTGCTCCTCCAGGACTGGCTGCACTGTAAAACACTGAATGTCTGAAAGCACAATGGAAAGTTAAGGACATAGAACCACTAGTGTGAAACACTGCAGCTCAGGGGCAGCAGGGGGAAGAGGGAAGGAGGCATTTCCCCAGAACAATCTGCAGATAAAATTTGCCAGTAGTAACCATGTTAACATTAATTTTAAAAGATATAAAATGTAGTATCAATTACCTGAATATTTTTACTACTTGTTGAGACTACATATCTGTAGCTTATCACGTTGAATCATTCATTAAATTTTAAAGCAAATCCAACTTGCAAAAACATTAGCAACGTCTAATGTTAATGCTTTGACTGTTCAGCTTTGAGTCACACACAGTGTAATGTTTAGCATTTCATCTTTGCCATCTGTAATAAAGCAGCCCTTCTACTGTCAGATTGTCTAAGCAAGTGTTATTTTTAATCTTGAATATGTACTCGTAAATAAGTCATTCTTACATATTGCATTTCTACACATATTGTATTTCAATATCATGCCCATAAGTGAGATTGCATTGCTGTTTCTTAAGTGCGTAAGCTAAGCTTCAAAACAAGCTCCCGAATGCCTCGCTCTCAATGTGCTATTTTGGGCAAGGCAGTAACAAAAGTGAAGAAAGGAAGCAGTATTTCCACTGCTACGCCAGGAGGCTCCATCAGAACAGACTCAAGAGAGCACATGAAATGTTTCATGTGATTATTAATAAAGGAAAATCAGCAAATGAACATCTGATGCTTTGGTTATTTCATATCTGCTCCGCCAGTGAAGTTCAGATTTAGATCAGAACACAAGGAAAAATGTCACATGCATCAACCACTATAATATTCCTAAGCAAAAATCATTTAGTGCTCTCTAAAAAGTGGCGAGTGGGGGCTTGGATGGATTCTCCTAGGAAAATTTTTGTGACAGAAGGGAAACTTTTGGTGCCAGGAAAGACAGGTGATGCCTGAGCAGATGAGCTACCAGAACAAAGCTCAGGGAAGATCTGAACTGAGACACAAATGATAACAAGAGGTAACGGACAATCTGCTGCTTTAAAAATAGCCAATTCAAACACTCATCACTGTTTCTGGAACTTGAAAACACTTACTTAAAAGGTAAATCATGTATGAACTGCACTGGAGAATAAAGAAACTGGCCAGCTTAGAATTGCAGAAGAAACAGCAGCAAACACTTCCACAAAGAAACCCACAAAGAAGAGCAGGGCACGCGGCCAAATTGCAGGTTAAACTGCCATCCGAACAGGCTTTCATCCCTTGGAACACATGAGCAATGGACAAAACTAAACACTTTCAGATCTGTCAGTTTAAGAAATTGTCATCTAATGCAATTTCATTAAAAAAAAACAGCTCTCAGACTACTGCTCATCGGTTTAATTTGTCAATAAGAGATTTTTTTAAAAAGTCCCTATGACAACATGAGTGAAAATCATACTTGGAATCTTATTCGTAAAAACAACCAAATCAAAAAATAAAAAAGCAGAAAAGCAGTTCAAGTATTAAAGCAAGTATTTTTGCTGCATTTGAGGTGAAGAGACACATCTGAAGCTACCTTGCTCTGAAGCATTGCTGCTGTGCCAGCGGCTGCCTTGATGCATGAAGGATGGCTTGAGAAGGGAAAGCTTCAGGAGCATTTGACATGAAACAGCCCGGTGACTGGCTACACCCTGATTCAGAGCTGCTATCGGGCAAACGTGTAGAAGATTTTACTTGCAAATAATTACAACAAGCTGCTCCATGCTTTGGCGTTTGCAGTTTTTGAGGACAGTTGTTATGTCCAACTAAAGAATATCTATTACAAGCGTTTTCTGAAATGAAACTCAAGATAGAAACAGGCTGCAAAGCTTTCAAAAATGTCTGTGTGCTGAAACCTATCTTTTCCTAAAGCCTTCAGAGACAGGAGGAAGAAAAGGGGATCAAGAGCAAAAAAAGCTTCTCTTCTAAATAGCTGAATTTAGTTTTTAATTTAGTAAATTTAAATCAAATTCATACAAAATAAATCATTAACAAATTAATAGAAAGTAAATCATTAGAAGATGTAAAGGTAATAAGTGACATTTCCAAGCCTAAAGTGGCAAGTTCACTGAAAGACAATATAGCTGAGTATTCACAGCTCACAACACCACGTGCTAATTAGGAATTTAATTGATGCTGCAACTTTTCTGTGAGTGTGCCTTGCTGGACGAGCCCTTTCCGCAGCCCTGCAGCGCCAGCCTTCCCTCAGTCACCTGCCACGGTCAAGGATACACTGGCCAGGAGAGTTTTTCACCTCCTCCCCAGGCGCTGAGGTCGTGGTCATCTCCTCTACGTTGGGGAACTGAGTCATCAGCTGCGCCTGGAAATCTTCTCTCCTCTCGTACTCCTTCCCACGGTAGATGAATACTTTGTTCTGCAAGGAGCAAATACCAGATTTGGGGGGCTGAATGCTGCTCAGGCAGAGTTAGGTGACTGTTTCGCAGCACCAACACAACAGGGTCTCCACATTTTTGTTAATGCCATAAGAATATTAATGGCTTATAAAGCAGGATGCTACTTTCAGCTTGTGCAGAATGCATCTTTGACTCTGCACACATCATACTTAATACTGTGAGAGAAGATGAATACAGAACTGGCATCACTGAGGATCATGCTTTAGAACACAATAAAGTTAGAGTTTTATTTTTAAACATCTTCTTGGTTCAAGTTCCATGGGTTTTTAATACTAATATGCAGTTTTCCTCTGCCCATACCTTCCTCTTGGTGTTATCTACATTAGTCTATTCCCAAATCTGTTCAATTTGTGCTTCAGATCGCTTTAAGAGGACACTTGAATGACACCAGCAAGAAAATGTGCAGACTGTCTTTTGTGTAGTATTTACATATCTTCTCACTACTTTTTCTAACACTGCCAGGCAACTTTGGCCTTTAAGACTGGAAAAGAGGTCTCTTACTGCTTTCCAAGTATAGGGAAATCTATCATGCTCAGTGTGGTAAGAAAACTATCAGAAAAGGTCTTGTATTCAGGTGCTAACCTTAATGTCCCATCCTTAGACTCTGAAGAAAACTGTTGTGGCAACAGAAGTAGGAGTAATAACAAGCTTCTCACAGTCAGTACAAGGAGAGTTGGTTGGTTTATTTGTGAGATAAAATCATTTTGCAAATTAGAAAACACAGTGTAATTATTATCTCTTCTATCTATGCAGCATTTGGCATGGAGGGATAGGTTCATTTAAAACTTGCCTCTGCACAAGAACACTATGTTGGTGGATATAATAACACTGAAAAATGTGGGGGTCAAGACAAAACCTCCTCAAAAGAAAGTCATGTTGTTGTCCTTGTTTTAATCTTACATCCAACTGTGGTCTAGTTACTAAGTTGGGCAGTACTCAAAAAAAATTCAGACTCCTTGGAGTCTTGATTTCATACCTGGTAGTAGAAATGGAGAAAAGCAAAAAATCCCAGAGCAAACACAGGGGAGGGAGGTTTGTGCAAGCAATTCAGACCTAGAGTAACTCTACAATATCAAACAGCTGTTGCAATGCACGAAAAACTTGGACTCGTAAGATACAGTGTGAAAATGTCAGCTCAGTTGATATTGGAGGCTTTTTTTTTAAAAAAAAAATGTGAACTGAATTTTAGGAATATCAGTTAAAAGGCTTAGGAAAAAATATAATATATAAAACACAAATATCACTATGTACTATCTCTATACTGTAGTCTTTATATTCTTGTCTCCTGTAGTTGTCTACTGTTCGCCATAGCAGAATGCACAATGCTGGCATATTCATTCAACCAAACCAAGGGCACTGTGTTCTCAGTGTATTGCAGCTGAGATACAGCAGAACTGGAAGCTCTTCTCAGTTTAGGATCAGCCCATCAAAAATGTCAAGCTCTTAAGTGAGGCAGATTTGCAGATTAAATTTGAGCTCCTTTTAGTTAGGAACATTGTACCAGTTATTAACTCTCTTCCTGGGGACACATCTGTGAAATACTTAACCTTAGGGCAGACCACGTAGCTCTCAGGAAGCATCTTGAATTTTCTCATTTCCACAATCAACATCAAGAACCAGCTTAAACTCTCCTGAAAATGTGCCATACCTATTCTTACAAGTAACTATGCAAATCATGAGTATAGCCCTATACTAAAGCAGGAGTAAATCAAGGATAATTTTCCCTAGGCTCACTTGCATTAGTATGGGACACAAGTATTTATATTGCATATTTATACATATACACAAGTATATGGGACACAAGGTATATAAAAAAAGAAAAGAATAAAAAATGTAGAATTTAAACGGAGTTACCCTTAGAAATGTGGGGAATCCTTGGCCATAATACCCCACAGCAAAATAGTCTGGTTTAGGCCTTAGAATTTTCATGATGTTTTCATAGAACTTGGCTTGTTGAATCTGAAAGCAAAATCAGCCACGATTACTTCTATATTTTTTCCATTTATTTTTACCTCTGCAGTTGTATATATTGTGCTAAGAGCATCCGACAGTGTACTGTAAATTGATAACAACAGCTTCAATTATCTGTTGGCAAGCTACAGCTATAATCAGTTACAATTACAGCAGAACATGTAGTGTGTACATGTTAAATATTGTTTAATTTATATGCAAATACCATGCATAAAAATAATTTGATAGTTTAGCAAAAGTTAAAACTTATTCTACTACAAAATGAATTTTTAGAAATTGCAGATAATCTCATAAGCAGCCTCAAAACCTCCCTATCTATCAACTTTTTGACATCTCAAAACTATTCATTTCTATGACTGAAATACTTTTCAAGATCTGTATATATTCTTACCAGGTTTTGGCTTAAAAGTTCATAGTCAAAAACTTCCTTTTCGTACTGTTCTGCAAGTTCCTTACATAAAGATATGGCTTCTTCCCACATCTGCAATGCAATCACATATTCAGAAAGTAAAGCCAGTGCCAACAAGTAAGTCTTTAAGGCATCGCTATTTAACTACAGTTTTATTGACTATGTTATCTTTAAATTGCAGTCATTTATTAAGTGTACATTTAAAATGAAGGACCCAAGGCAAACATAAACTTCTGGAAAGCAGATTAATGTACAGAATAAAAGTGTTTTATGATTCGTTATAAGAAGGAATAAGCAAACCTCTTTTATACTTAGAATAAGGTTACCAAAGAAATCACCTAATCTTTCAGAAACAATAAACGACGATAGTAAATCACCGAGGTGCACAGCGTCTAACCCGCACTGGAGGCGCAGGAACAGCGCACGAGGGCCTGACACCCACCGCTCTGGGAAACATATTCCATTTTACAAGTAATTTGAAAGCATATGTATGCACGTCTTGCATGGGAGCACAGTCTTGCAGAGGAGAAGCCTATGTACTCAGCTACAAAACCGTACCGCTTAGATTTAAATTACCACTTGCCTAAAGTAGCAGCTTATTTCTTGCTACATGAGATAATAGCTACCTCTGAAAATCATCATAAAGAACTACAGAACAGCTATGGAAAGACTAGGACAGTTTTTCTCCTGCTGAAGGTACTTGATGTGTGTAGCACAAAAATAGTTTTAAAAACAGTTGAAGGAACTTCTCAAATTTTGCCTATCTTCTCTCCTATCTAGAATAAAGGATTAAAAAAAAAAAAAGGGTTTTATGAGGCTAATCTTCCCATGTGGTAAGGTCACTGCTGCCGCGTTCATTGGGACTATTTTGACACAGTGCTACATACCCCTACCCAGGTAGTTCTGAACCTGACCACAGCATCCAGCTGCCTGCAAACCAACTCTGCTACATCCAGGCCCAACCTGGATGTTGGGCAGAGCAGAAACCACCATGATTTGATTATTCTCTTACTGTGGGCAAGGGCTGCTACTCTGTATTTGTATCAGCTGCCAATAAAGTACCTCTGTTGTCTTAAACAGCACTGTTTTTGCTGCACAGCAACAGTTTTTTTGCTGAAATACTATGAACTTCCTGCCTTCTGAGTTACAGGGGGCTTCAGTGGGGGCTTTATGCCTTGGTTTTGTGAGAAGCAGTAACCAACAGCCTTCCCTTTCCATGCCTTCAGTGAGAGCTCAACAACATGGAATGAGTTAAAGGCCTTATTGGGTCATAATAACTCTCCAGCACTGAAAATCGTTTCCCTGCTTTCTAGTGCTTCATCTTAGTTCTAAAAAGCTCAGCTCTATTGTCACTGTAGTGACAGGCAGCTTTAATAACAGATTCTCTAAAAACGCTGACATGAAAGCAGATATGGATCAGCAAACTACTACATATTAAGTTTGAGATGCAATTTTCAGACCTCTCTGAAACAAATGGGTCTTTTTTCAACTGCCTGTGTTTTGGTGGGGAGGGACAATAGCCAAATGATTTAGGATGCATCGTGTATAGTCGATGTTCCTTTCCTAATAAAAGGAAATACATTCAACATTTGTTGTTATT
The DNA here is from genome assembly GCA_032353885.1 of Nothura maculosa. Classification (NCBI taxonomy): domain Eukaryota; kingdom Metazoa; phylum Chordata; class Aves; order Tinamiformes; family Tinamidae; genus Nothura; species Nothura maculosa. Next base: position 2,008,526 of record JAUBOD010000134.1, read on the forward strand.
TTATTACAGCCTGAAGTGTCCAAGATGCACGTGACCTGTACACGCATTAGCCTCTTCCTTTGCGAATGTGCTTAGAGAAAGGACATGTTCATACAGAACAGATGTACACAGCGAATAAGCCTCCAGGACATAGTTTTTACTTGACCCATATTTCAAAGAGGATTTCCTACACAATAATCAAACAAATGTTTTCTCTGGAGAATACTTATTAAAAACTGCTATACAAAGTAACATGGTTAAGAGGAGGCGGGGGGGAAGCAGGAGGGATGACCCTACCTTGCCCTTGTCGAAGTATTCTATAATCTTCTCGTACAAATTCTCTTTCAAGTGTCGGTGAGTCTGCGAACACTGGAACTCTGTTGACATGACTTGGGGTGCGCACTGCTCATCTGACCACTGAGGATAAAAGCACAGCGGAAAAATAAGTTCAAAACACCTCTGCTCCCCCAAAATGTGGGTTGCTCCAAGGTCTTTCTTTTTCAGGTTTTACCTAGTACAGACAAGAGGAAAAGTACTAAGTCAAAATGAAGTTTAATCAAAACAGCACTGTGAAAGGCCAAGGTTTGATGCTTCTGCATAAAAACAAATTTCCCGAGAAAATTAAATTTTGTTCAAAAATCCTTAGAGTTGATTTTTCCCTTGAAATGGAAGTGTAACTTACTGACCATTTAAATGGATAACAATAGTTATCAGAGCTCGAAGAAAGCCACGTCTTCACTTATAAATTTAAGCATTGAAAAGATTCATTTATCTGTTCAGTTTAGGAATATCTAACCTTCAAGAGCCATGTATGGAGAAGAAGAGTATATGCAGCCTCCGTGTAATTCTCACAATCTAAATGAAGATCTCGCAATTTATACAAATACCTAATAGAGGAGAAAGCAAAAATTAGTTTAGGTGCATACATGTCTATAAAAAAAGACATCAGAAATGCTCTAGATAAATTCTGAAGTGAACTTCAAAGATCTCATGGAGTGTTCACCCGAGGAGCAGTCAGAGATACTGTGTGTGTGAGCTATGACTTGGACGAGGGCTGGGGCACAGGGAATGTTCACAGGCAGGGAATAGAAACTTGGATACCAAGATTTGCTACGGTTCACACAAAAAAACACTCAGAGATGATACGAGGCCATGTTGCATCAAGAGAGATCTGCCAGAGTGTATGAGCTCTTGGAGAAACGGGCTTTACCAGAAACACAGCCTGCTATGAAGCGTGCTGCAGCACAACAGCAGAAATCAAGGTAACACGATAAAAACAGGATTCATTGGTATCACTGCCTTCTCCAAAACAGACCCAACCAGCAGCTGCCATACCTGATATACATCCCTTCACGGTTAATGTCTTTGTAGAAATTCTAGGGACAGAAACATTTTTTAAATGTTACTTTCTAATCTCTGTTATTGAAACACAAAGTAAAATATTTATGCTGATACTCTGCTTTTCACTTGTATTGAACACAAAATATTACTCTGCATTGGAACACATTTTTCAGTTAACAACTTAAAGGTGAAATTATGAATAGCACTGAAATAAACATTATTTATAAAACATACTAACTTGAGATCTAGCACTATTGCTTTTTCAGTTAATATTTTAATTAGTTAACAATAAATGCTATTATACTTGCACAGTAAATAATTTGCTAAATAAGTAATTTGTCACAGTTTTCTTTTGGAGAAGAGTAAAACATGGTTATCCAAGGGCATTAGCACACGATACAACATGCTGTGGCTATAGCTGCAGGCTGCAGAAGCTGGGACTGAAGTTGGTATAACTGCTGTGCTATATGTGTGCCCTATCTTTAAGGTGGACACTTGTCACCTGAGATTTAAGCATCCTTTCCATACTGCACATGCAATGTAATGCTCAGACACCTTAATCTTCACTCTACCTTCACAAGGGTTTGCTTCTTGCTTGGACAAGCAGATTAGATGCTACTCCCCTGTTTGAACCAAGTGAATTAACTTAAATACTTCTGTTTTGCCAAACAACGTAACAACAACATCAGGGAAATGCTGACGTGTAAAAATGAAAGGAAAAAAATAATCCCTTGTCTCGGGTTTAAATCGCTCCCGAGTGATGTGACTGACTGCAGGAAGATCCGCTCTCCTCCTGCACACGCGGCGCCCGCGGGGCTGCGCGGGGGAACGTACCAGGAGGTTCACGGTGCAGCTCATGCGGTTGTCCTTGCTCTCGTCGCTCATCACAGCCCGGTAATCCAGCAGCTTCGCCAACAGCCCTTTAACCAGGTTGACAAAACTTTCAACCGAGTTACAGATGTCGGGATACTGAGAGGCACACTCCATGAGACTGCAAACACAGGCCACAAAATGATTTTACAGCGCTGTCAAAAGGTGTGTGCCAGCAGTTCAAACTGTTTGCACCTCCAGGCAAGTATTCTCATAAAATGCTACCACTGCAGAGCAGATTCCCTTCGTGGGGTAGTAAATTAGACATCCAAAAGAGAGATGAGAAATAAACAGAAACAAATAAAATATATACTCTTCTTGTCTGAAAAGGACTGCAAATTCAAGGGAACACATATATATTTTTAAAGTGGAGTCCACTTGTGTCTATGGTACAGCATGAATATGAAGTCAAGTCTCCTGAGCATCCTGCTACTACACCAAGTTCTGGACCTTCCTTTCCTCTGCTAGCATGGAGCAGCAAACGCAGCAATTCCTTCCTTCTCTTGGTGAAGTTACCTTTCAGCAGAACGTGCAAACTGAGCTGGCAAACTAAAATTTTAGTTAAACATGTTTTAAACAGACATCACCAGAGCCATTTTCCTTTAAGAAGGCTAAATGACAAACTTTCTGTGCAGCCAGGAAATGCAGTTCGAGCTCTTTTCCTAAGGAGATGGCAAAGGGAGCTTTATACATCAGCGGCAGTTTTTCAGTTTCCATTAGCACATGCTGCTTGTGATCAAGGAGCACAAGTTTCACATTCCTCTCAGCTTTGTTCCTTTAGGTTCCTAACCACAAATGGCTCTTACATTTTGTATCCTTAGGATAAAATGTTGGTTTATTTTAGGTCCTCTAGTATTTACACTCTTGGCTATCTACTAAAATAAACAAACCTGAGCTGTTTAAACACAGGAAACGGTTACTAGCATCTCATTAAGAATGATTTTCTTTCTTTACTTAAAAGCTGTTTTCCCCTTAGATTCTCATCTTGCATTAGGCCTGACAAAATCCATTCTATTTTTACTTCAATATACACGCAGTTGTTATTACATGCATATTGAGCCTATTCTCTTCATAACATAGAAAAATCACTGTGTATGTCCCATGGAAAAAAGGACAAGTGCTTAAATAGGGCAGTTTCAATGATAATTTTCCATGATTCTTGACCTCTTAGTGTTTCATTAATTGTTTCCAATTTATATGCAAAAATATTTAATAATTTAGAATTAATCCTTAAGGAAGTGCACTATTTTTTAAACTTTCACTATGAAGTACTCTTTTAAATTAATTGTAGAATCCTTTTTCTCCTTTTCA
>JAUBOD010000134.1:2038540-2060036 GCA_032353885.1 Nothura maculosa
CCAGAAACAGACACTTGTGGCATGTTTCACATTACGGCCCTGTACCGACAAAAACAATCCTAGAAGCAGGAAGAAACACAACCCTGAAGGTAACATCCAATTAAGAAATATGTAAGAGAATGTCCTCCCCACCTCTATAACCCTCTCAGGACGATTTAGGAGCAGGATTTCTAACAGGTAGGGTGAAGCAGAGGAAATCCAGCAGAGAGAAAAACTCACAGGACAAGGTTAATTTTCACTATAATAGAGAACATCCAGTCCCATTTTACCTGTTCTGCACCATGCTCATTGCCATCCAGTCTGCAGGGTAAACATTCTTTCCAATGAGATCTTTGAACATTATAAAAGTTTCCATCAAGAAGTCCTAAAATAAGAAAACACATTCATTTATTTTCAGACCGTGGGAGAAAACAGACTTCAGGTGCTCCTGTTGTGATGAAGGGACTAAGGGTATCATTGTGTTCCTTCTGAAATCAGTGAAAGGATTCCCACGGATAACAGTCGCCACAAGACTGAGGTTGCAGTCAAGAGACTTAAAATTAAAACTAATACCATTCATCTGCTAAAAAAGATGAGTCAAACGAATAGAAAGAAAAAGTTATAGGAACTTGGAGCAAAACTGTCAAATTATTATTTAGCAGAACAGCCTATCAAACACATGGAATAAACAAATCAGAAAAACACTTCTATTCCATTTAGTCTAAATTTAGTATTCCAAATTAAATAGTGAAGAGAAAGTAAAAAATCCTCAAAGCAAACAGTTTGTCTTACTCTAGAAATGTGTTACAAGCACTTCCTGATGAACTCAAAGAAAATTAATAAGAACACTCCAAGTCTCTTGCATATCTATTGCAGACAGGCAGTTCTGCCCTTGAACTTGTGAGCGAGGCCGCCAAGCTCATGTGTCACCATCCATTACTGCAAGCTCACGAGCAGCTCTGCACAAGTCTGCTCTCTTTCTTGGCAAATTACTTAAAGGCAACCAAATGAACAAGAAGTCTCAACAGCTTTCCTGGAAAATAAATCTTTATCATCTTCGCTGACACAGGCTTATATTACTTTTAAAAATGAAAAGACAACAATTGCTTCAAAGGGTAAAAACAGTCAATGTACTGGTATCATTTCTTTTGCCTATCCCTCCCCCCTCAATGGGCTGTGCAGATGTGCTCCAGTTAAGGATTACTACGACTGAAAGTTTTCATTCAAACTGCTAGATGTAGCCTAAATACAGTGCTAACCTAAGGACCAGCTACCCAAACTGCTCAGAAGCTGAAAGTACATTAAAACATTCTATGTTAATAGGTAGACTAAAGCATTTGAAGAATTGCAAAGAGTATCCAAGGTTGGATCTGCTGGCATTTCAGCTATGGGATAACTCTAAGGAAAGGGATGAATATCTGCCAACTCAAAATATTACCTCTGCAGAGAAACTTTAAACGGTGCAACTGCAGCTTGCGCCAGCAGCCAGACTTAATTCAGAGTTGTGCCAGGAGTGTAAATAAAGAGACAGACAAAAGTCTACTAAAACTGTCCACAAGAGAGTGACCACTGCTATAAATAAGATTATTCCTTAGGTATCATTAATTTACTGTAGGAACAACTGGCACTGTGAGAATAAGGGATTCACTGCACTTAGCACACAACATTACCTTGGCCAGAAAGAGCCTGGCTATTGAAAATAAAAAGTGGAAATGGACAAGGATGTGCAAAAAGAGGAGTGGTGGGTTGGTTAGTTGAGTCTTTCAGGACAAGATAATACAAGGATCCTAATATCTAGGATTATTAAATTATCCACTTCAGTACTGGAGTTAACAAGGGTGACATTTATCTCTCCAAAGTTGGGACTGCAGCACTATCCAAGCCACCAAAAGAGTGGGACAAGGCAATGAACCAGAGACACAAAATGTGCAGGTGCAGACCTCAGGCACAACCAGAGGAGGCAATCCAAAACAATACTGCTCATTTTTCACAGGTAATAAAAAGCTGAGAAACCGAATTATTTCATCAACTCCCTGGGTAGTTTTGTACTCACCACTAGTTCTGAACTTGTCTGAAAAGTTTCAATATAAACTGAGTAATGTTGGTTGTTCATCTGGTTTAAGATCGCGGTCATGCAGGCCACAAAATGACTCTATTAAAAGAAAACAATCAAATAAAATAAACAAAGACATCAGCAGAAAGATAACGTACATCTAGATTATTTCACACAATGAACTGTATTAATTCTAATGGGGAGCTATACTAAATACCTATTAAATCCTTTTACATTACTAAAACAAATAGCTACATTAACAAAACACCAGATTTTTGCCAGCCCCTATGGAAGAAATACAGTAAGAACTTAGAAAAGGACAAGACAAGAGCAGCTCCAGGAAGGAACAGGCTCTGGTGAGAACATGGAACCATTTATGAAACACCACCTGCAAACACACACTGCATGAAAATTCCATTTTAACAAAACTCAGTATTAGTTTTAGACTCCTAAAATAAGCATTACATTACTTGGGACTTTTCCATCAGGAATTTATACAAACTAAAATATTGCCAAAATTTTCAACTTATGTCTACAACAGTCTATAGAAGTGCACAAGAGAAAACACTGCAGGGAAGGATATACATTCTCCAGATTATTGAATACCCATTACAAAATTTTCTAAAATTTCTATACAATATAACCATTGCTTTCACTACTCAAAACTTTTCTCCAAGATCCTCAAAAGGAAATATTTTATTTTTCTTAATCCCTGAAGCAGAAAGGTTTCAAGATGAAAAGCAGGTTTTTATTGCAATTTACTCAGTGTGAAAAAGACATTTTGATCTCTCCGACTACAACAGTGAGCTTGAATGGGTAGAATTGTCCTTCAAGTTTTCTACCTATTGAAACCTTTTACTTTGATATTAACTTTATAAATTTTAAATCACCCTTTTTAAGGGAACCTGCTTTAAATGTACTCATTTTCTTTAAGCAAGAGAATATGGAGGACACCAGCACGCAAACTATTTTTCTAGATTTACACAAAACTTGGTATTTTAATGGTTTGGAAGCGACTGGAGCGCCTCGCCTTTCCCGCCAAGGGGGCAAGTTAATTCCATCTTGTCCCGGGCTCTAATGGGCAGATTCTCCCTGTAACTCTGAGTCACTTCCCATCTCCTCCGCATCACTAAAGCCCCAAGGTCACGGACACTGAAGGAGCAGCTGCAGTTTGTTCTACCCAACCATTTTGTCTACAGCTCAGGGAAAGCCAGCTCCCTAACTTCGGGTTACGGCCACTAGAGGTCTTTTACTTTCCTACGGTAGCTGCTGCTCAGTTTGCACTGCTGCTTTTATTTATTCATTCCTCCGTGAGCAGAGCCAGTTCACTTCTTGCACATAAACAGGGAAAATTACAACGTAAAGGACTTATTACCCCTTCTTTTGGAATAAGGTTATTGCTGGGGAGAGGCTTGCCTACTTTGCATCACTGAGAAGATATATTTTCTGCAGGTAAACTCACAGCTTTCAGGTAAGATACCGTGTGCTCTCGGGGACTGATGCTCTTCTAAAAGCAATGCTGATTTCCTGCTAAAATAGTTTACTTTTACAGGTATGGCTCAGATAAGTCTTCTTAGTGATTTTTAATTCACAGTTGTGTGCAATAATGAACTGTAAAGGATTTAGTAGCGAAATTGTGATGGTTTTTGCTCCGATGTCTTGATTTTAAATTAGAAAAGAATACTGACAGAAGTTAGAGAATATTGCACAGGGAAATAACAGCCTGCATTTTCAGGACTTAAACACATGCTACCGGTTGTCTCCGTACACTCATTTTAAACACTCACTTCTTGAAATAAGTAGGATTTCTTTGCAAGCCATGAATAGATGTAACGTATTGCTTAAAGGCACAAGGACTTTAAGAAGGTTCATTTATTTGTTGAAACCAACTTAGAAAATGTGCCGAGCTACATCTCTTATCAGGATACAGCATGAATGCCTGTTCAGGTCATTTTAAAATTAATATACAGTAGGTTTGGACCACTGAAGACATAAATAGAGAACATATTTGTTAGCCAGTGCCTCACACCAAACCTGTCACACTGACATCACTCTGACCGATGCATATAAAAAAAGACAGTGACAGTAAAGCTGCTTTGCTACAAAAACTTCCTCCACCATTTGCATGAAAATGGCATGAATAAGGCATGAAAATACCCTGATACGGTTCAGTCTTTAACTGTTTCTTCATGAGCAACGTGCACTGGTAGAAACGCAGGGCTAGCTCCTCTCCAGGCTACAAGCCTGTCCCACCCCAGTGCCCACGGGGAGAGGCGCTTCCCGGGACCGCTCAGCAGCGCGGCCCTCACCGCGGTGCTGGGGCAGGACGGGACCTCCCGCGGATCCCCAGGCTGCTCCAGAGGCTCCGCTACAACGTGTGGGAGCCCCAGGGCCTGGCCCCCGTTGTGCCCGGAGCCCTCGTGGGGCTCGCACAGCGCCAGGGGACAGCAGGGACGGGGAAGCAGGCGCCGCCCACGTGCACGCAGGGGCTGCTCAACTTTGTTGGGGCTGCTTTTCCAACCCAGCACTGTATGCAATCGCTGGATAGGAAAAGAGGCTGCAGCACAGGAGATGAAACTGTTCAAGTAAAGCCCTGCAACGTCACTTCAGCTGTGCCGAGGCTTGTTAGGATTTATCTGAGGCATCACAGCAGAGATGCTTGATTGGAAGTAGGTCAAATGTGTAAAAAGCAAAGTTATCCAAGTAAACACTTGACTAATAAGGGAATACTAACAGAAACATTAGCACAAAAAGCTCTCCTTGGAAATACTGCCCTGTTGTGAACAGAAGCTGTAATAAGCACATATTTTCAAATTTATAACATTCGGTTGCATTTGAATTTAAAAGACTTCATGAATAGGAAACAGCGCTGAATCCTAATTTCTGAATTAACCAAGTGGCTGACAGCCTTCCAAAGAGTATGTGAAGAAATGAGGAAGCAAATGCTATAAACCCAGCACTTTTGTCACTAGCAGGAATACAACGTAAATAGGGAATGAAACACAGCAGAGGAGATCTCTTCTTTAGCTGCCCAACTACCTATGAGCTAAAACAAACAAACAAAAAGCATGATGAATATCAAAGTTCAGTGAAAAACAACCCTGTCTGGCTTTAGCAGTCACCTTGCCAACTATGGACCAAAAACCACAACTGTTTTGGTTGTGCACATGAAGAGGGATCACAGGTGCATTCAGGGAAACAAATGGGGCAGAGGCCAAGGCAGAAAGAGGCTGCAGAAAAACATCCCCCCCGCAGTGCTATTCGAGGGCCTGAGCTATGGGTGCAATTCTTACAGCAAAAGAAACATCTTAAAAATATTAGAGTCATATGAGCAAGATGACAAACTTCAGCACCTAGCAACTAAATCCCAGCACACTTTATAATAGCAGAGGGTGACAGGTTGCCGTAGTAACTTCAAATAATGTTCCAGCACCACGAGAATAAATAAAGCAAATGCGCTGCAAGAAGAAACCGCAACAGAAACAATGCAGAAACAAGCTCCTAATTCAGCAACAGATCCCAACGGCTCCTGGGGACAGTTTTCAGGGGGGTGTATTCAGGAATAAGCAAGAGGGTATGTATTTCATGTAGTCAGTTAAGTAATATTTACTGTCCTTAACAAGCATATTTTCCAACAGAAGGCCACTCTCCACACATGTACTAACCATATGCACACCATCAAAAGCAATCAAATAAAGTGCAACATGAATAATTCAAAGGTTTTGGAATGCCAAAGTTATATTTACATTGCTTTTTTTTAATATTGCAAGTTTCCTCTTTTTAAGTTATAATTGTTCCTTACACTTCAGCTCTCAGCTAAGGCAAGTTAAGTGGCCTCCCTGACATGGCACCATCCTCACAAGCCTCAATCCTTACTGTCACCCATGCACAATTTCCTGCATTGGTCAAAGAAGCTCATCCAAAAATTGGCCTTTTTCCTAGTTTACGAAGAAAACCTACTACCTGCACCAGATCTAATTCTGAACTCTCTTTTAGGTTAACCCAGAAGTTTAAAACTCCATGCATGCTAATGACTGTAATAATAAAAAACTATATTTAATATGGATGATAATTTCTACATGCCAAATTGGTCTTTTTTTTTCCTTAAAAATAAGTTCAAAGTCTTTCTGGAAGAAGAAAGTTCTGGAAGAACTGACAAATTTTGCTGTTAGTGTAACTAAAGAAAACCCTGCATATAAACTGTGTCAATCAAGGGCTAGAAATTAGCATTATTTATTCTGTATCAAATGCACATAATGCAGAAGGATCTGCTAATGAGCTCACCTCATAGAATCATCTCACCTGCTCAATATCACCAGCTTCAGAGCAACAAGAAAATCACCATAAACGCAAAGTACAGAGGATGCTCAGAGATGCCAGGAACGCCAACAAGGGATCAAAGTTTATTTACAAGGATAGTAAATGTCCCAGTTCCTCAGGAAACCACATTAAATCTGAGGCACCCCAGCACACACCACAGGTAGCCCAAACATCCTCACAAGCACTTGGAAAACACAACAGGAGCTCAACCTGAGGTGCCCAACTGCTGTGTAGTGGTGATTCCTCCCCACGAGCACAGTCCTTCACCAAGGCATCTGCTTTCCTAGACTCGGCTGTGTTAGTTGTAGAGATCAAAAACATTAGTATTAGAATGGGCTGGTATGTAAGGATCGGAAGTATTCACTGGCTGCATAGAGTGCATGGGGAATGGGAAATGGCACCTCATCCAAGCAGACTGGTAGTTTACCAATCTCACTAATAATTATTTTATAATAACCTACATACAACCACTCTTCCAGTAGGCTTAAGTTTTTAATTTTCCATTTATATTTGTTATAGGTCACTGGACCTGTCATCCTATCTTTTATAGATGACTGGACAGAAGTTCAGGCATCCTATTGGAGCATCCTACTGACAGCTTGGAATTTCTGACCATAACCTTGCAGGACTGGCTTAAGCTTGTCCTTTTCTTTACTCACCCATGTTTTGGTCAAAAGGACACAAAACTATATAAATGGTAGATAAATGGATGGAAAAATACAGGACATTTTTTCTAACCGAGTGAAACAGTAATAGCAGCTGTTCTATAAGACTTAAAGATATGTTCTAAGGTAAACAATCAAGGCAATTTCAAAATTATGCCCTTTAAGGCTTTTTCAGACAAGTCATTTCCTCCTAGTTAGTTAAAAGCAGCAAGACAAAGGCATAAGATATGACCTACAATTGGCATTATGTTTTTATAACACAGCCTTTACCATCTAATCTTTTACCTCATGTTGAGCAATACCCCACAGGGAAGATTTGCACTTTCTACTTGTTTGCTGCTACTGTTGCTGGGGTTTTGGTTGGGTTTCAGACCACAAACACACAGCAGAGTTTCCACAGTCCCTGGCTGGGTTGAAGGCTGTAAGTCTGTGCTCCAACACAGTTGTGCAATTCACCACTATTCCCAACATAGGAGCACTGCCATTGCCAGCTAGCTGTGCACCTAACAAATCACACACAACATGATTCAGTGGCAAGGAAGAAGGGAACCGTTTGCAATGGGCAGTCACTGCCTGCATGCTGAACCCTTGCTTGTGCAGAGCACAGAAGTGTCAGAATCCAAAAATCAAGCCAAAATCTCTAACTCAAAAAAAAAAAAAACAAAAAAAAACCCCAAACAAACAAACAAACCAAAAAAAAAAAAACACCACAGCTGTCCCACGTCCCCAGCCACTGCTTCCACACTCCAAACCTCAGCATTCTGTATGGGAGGACACCTTCCATCTGTTTCCTCAGAGACCCTCACCACGTCCCGCTGCAGGCCCCCCCCTGCTCTGGAATCCAGCACAATTACTCCTAGCTTGGCTGAGGCTGCCCTCAGTCCACAAAAGGATTCCTATCCCAGTACACAAGACAGTCACCGAAAATCCTGAATTTCCTTATGCAATCAGGCAGCTTATTTCCTTATTTGCTTATTCTAAGTGCTGTTCTATTTCTCTCTTGTCACCAAACCAGAGGCTGAGGGCATGGGACCACATGGGCCTTGCTCTCTTAACTCTCCCACCACACTCATTGCTAAGTTAAAGATGATACAAGTTAGTATTCCACAAAAACAACACACACACACACACACACACACACACACACACAAAATATACCCCATTCAAAGGTGAGATTATCCCTAATTAGTTTCCATCAGAACCAAGTCATTTACTGTAGCAAAACTTGGCCAGTCTCTTGCTGGAAAGAGGTCTGAGAAATGCTGAACTCGGGAAGGAGGCGACGCTGTGGCAAGGCTGGGCTGGAGCAGGCACTGAACTGCTCGCTCTGCATTAACAGGGGATACCACCAAATCCACAGGACTACCCAGAAAACCCAGCAGCTGCACCCGCATCTGGGAGAAACGACTGCAACTGAACAGTTTATTCCTGTGCAGATAAAACAGAGCAGGGAAATGTTCATTACACCAACGGAGGGAGCTTCTTTTATTTCTGTGTAAATTATATCTTTAATTCATACATACTGTGAAGACAAATTGCTTGGCAGCTGGTGCTCTTATTTTAAAACTAAACAGAGCCACCCCGAACTCAGAAGCCTTAAACTGATTTTGTTCTTTTTCAGCTGCACTTACTGAAGACAAGGGAAAAACAGGAAAATCAAATTAAAAAGCAGACTGCATGAGCACAGATGAGACTAATATAATATATTCCTAAATGGTCAAAACAAAGTTTTCCCATAAAAGTTCCACTTAAAACTGACGAAAGGCATACAGCTTCAGAAGCTTACTTGAAAATTAATCATAGGAAGAAAGTCTGGCAGCCCCAACTTTTTTCCAATAACTTGTATCCATTACACTGACATATCCAACAACTGCATATTTACTGGATTAACTACTAACCATCTCGAAGGAATCCACTAAGATATTCCATGGTAGATTTCACATGTTTGGAAACATTATTTGTTGTTATTTAAGCAACTGCACAGCTACACTTGAGCTCTCAAAACAAAAATTTTTCATCATAAGGCCAGGAAAATCTCCTCGGAAGCCCAGGATTTCCATGGAGAAGCTTCTGACGTCTGCACCACCATGCATTCTTGGTGCAGAATTCAAGTCAGTTTTGACACAGCAGATACAATCAACTAGTACAACATTTGCAAATATCAAGATGCAGCCATGTCTTGCATTGAATTAAAACCAGGAATACCTTAAAAGCCTCTGCCATGGGCAGTAATTTGTGCAGGAACAAATGACCTGGGTGGACGATCCCTTTGTTTTAGCCAGAGTCTGCAGTTTTAACAAATAGCACCTTTTAACCTAGTGCTTGGACCTTTGTTAGGTAGTTGCCATGACAAATAAACTCCAGCTGTTTCATGGAAGGAGCCTGGCGCTTCCTCCTAATATGTCAAACCTCCATTCACAGCAAAATAAGTCCAAATGGCTAATTGGGGCTCTCATATTGTCATTTACAGTCTCCTCCTACATTGAAGCCATCCCCTGGAAAGAAAAGACGAGACAGCACTGTCCTGTTTACAGCTTGCCCTTGCAAACAGGATACATTTGTTGCAGATTTATACTGGGTTTTACTTTTTCTAGAATAATTGTTTTTTATAGGTTGAAGGTCTGGTTAGTAGAGGAACAGGCACATGATTAAGCTCATAGGAAAAAAATCACAATCTTTTTAAGACAAAGAGGGTTTTCTTGTCTTCACTTGGTAAAAGAAACTATAGTCAAAGTCAGTGAAAGGAAAAACAAACAAAACACATTTTTAACCATGAAAGGGTAAAACTTTAAAAACCACCAAAAACCCCAAAATAACTGGCTATTTTACAAGCTCCTGCTAAAACACTCAAGTGTGCCTCAAGCTCACCTAAGAACTCTCAGCTGTGCCTCTTCTTAGGCGGTGCAAATTGTTTTGACTCCAAAGTGATAACATCATAGAAATAAAGAATCTAAAAAATGGGAAACTGCAAACCAAGTTGTGCAAATGGCACTTTCTGCACCAATAACTCTGCATGTGCTCCCAACCCTTGTGGGAGGAGGACATGACATCACATCTCCCACACTGGAGCGTTTTGGCACAGTAAGAAATATGCTTGTAATAACCAGGTCTCTTTGTAGGAGCCCAATGAGAGTTGAATTTATTATGTACTGATTAGAAAGCTCCATCAGGGACAAAAATAGGAGAATAAAATCTGAAAAAAAAATGTATTAGGGAATATTTTAGCTCTTGGATTTTCTTATTTTTTTAATGAGCAAAAGACGAATCTGCCTGGAGCTTGCAATAGTTATTAGCAGAGGATTAACTGGATCATAACCAGATTGGTATAGTTAATGGTAAATATGCAATCATACATACTGAAAACATTTTCTTGCAGAAACCCAAGAAAGCATATCCAACATATTTGTTATGCTTTACACCTACACGTTGGAAATAAAAACACTGTTATTGTTCTGAACAAGAACTGTATCAGGTCAGGAAACTTCTTAACAGCTGAAACTACTTCCAAGAGGGGATTTTTCAATATGTTACCATTCTCCCTCAAACTGGGACGGAAATTTTGCCAGTGAACTGGGGGAAAAGGCACCAGGCAGAACTGCAGCAAGTAGCAGCTCCTGCTCCATCAGGACCATGACTCTTAGTTGCTCAATAAGGGCAGCTCTAAGACTGCTATGAGTGCAAAAGGAGAAATGAATTCCTGTTCCATGGGGGCTCCCATGTATTTTCTGCACCTCTTTGCCCCTAATTGCCAATAAGTAAGGCAGAACAAGAAAATGCCACATGAGTAAGACAGAGGCCTCTCTTTCTATAGTGATGCCTCTTTTCTGCAACAAACTGCTGCTCTCAGAGCAGACGCCCCTGCTACCTTGGAAGTAAATCCTTCTAACAGCAAATGATATCCTCACTCTGAAATGGGTCTCAAACACACACACTTCAGAAACCCTCCATAGAATAAAAGGTGAGGACAGTACCATATTGCAACAGATGCTCCCAAACACAACCTCATTTTCAAACTTTTCCCAGCATTTTATCAAACGTGCATATCAACAAGTATTTCACAGTGCTGTTATCCGCTCACATTGACTCTTTTAGAGGGCACTTGGCACACCAAAGAAATGCTCCTTTTCTTGCAGTGCTTCAGCGACAAACTATTCAGAGCTATTTGCAGAAGGGCTTGATAGCTCCTTGCTCCCGACCTGTGATTTTACAGGAGAAGGCTGCCTTGCTGACAAAGTAATTATCACCTTATCAACCAGGCCAACAGTACAATGATGCTGTCAGGTGGTATGTGTTGGTACAGCTGAAGGAATTGCATTCCTAGCAAAAAAAACTACAATTTGGGCATAAGCAGTGTCGATCTTTGAGCCAGAATAGCCAAAAAGGGCACAAAAGAAATATATAATTTGTTATATTGCGGATATTTTGTCTGTGTACACTCTCGAAGTCTCGCAAGCCTCTTGCAGCAATTCCTAACAAAGTGGGAGATCAGTATGCATCTAACAGCAGACCAAAAAAATTACTGCAGGTACTGCAACCTATGCCACTACTAATTATGTTTATATATTTCTGCTACTAGATTTAATTGTCATTTCAAACCATACTACTAAAACTATGCCTCAAAACTTACCAACTTGTACTATATAGAATCATGATTATTACACCATTCTTTTAAGAAAAAACAAAGGGAATTCTTAATGAAGTAATTTTTGTCATTTTACATTACTAGTGTATATGCTAAACAGTGAACTCTATAGAATCATGAAGGACAGAAGATGCACTTAATAGTGCTTCACTTTGATATACTCCAAAGAACTTGAAAGGCATTTTAAGAGAACTGTCCTCAAGGATACCACTATCAAACACTGTATAAATAATCTTCTTTTTAAGTTAGCATAAACCCATTGACCTGAATGGGTTTCCCATTACGTTAGGGCCTCCCAGTGCCAGCATCTTCTGATCTACTGTGTTACTTGAACTTAAGGAAGGCAGCTGACCCTCTCACAATTATGACTCCAAGCTGAAAATAATAATTTGGAAGGGTAGCAGTGAATCTCATACCCTTGCTGAACTTCAAAGGGGGAATGGAATCAAATTGCTCATTTAGAACATTATCTATCTCAGAAACGCATGTGATAATCAGTAAACTACCTACTCATGAGTTGATGAGTTCTGGAAACTCATGAAACTCCCTCGGAAATACCTGCACACGCCAGCGCGCACAGCTCAGTGACTTCTAGTTGTTTTGTCTCATAGCAAGATGATGCAGCGCGTTGAACTGCCAAGTCAGCTGAATCAGAACAATACTTTCACACAACTTAGGGCATTTCTTCTCATTTATAAGTTTCTAGCAATTAAAGCAAAGTTGTAAAAAGAATGGAAATGAGCAATGTGAAACACGAAACTGTTAAGACTTCCTTTGCTTGCAATGAAAATAATTGACAAAATGGTAATTTTCTATCATCTGACATGTTCCTTTAATAAAATCTGTGGAAGAAAAAAAGATGAAAAGCATTAAATGATTGGAATGTGTGTGCCCTGCCGGCTGCAGTCCAGTTAAATGTCAGCACACATATTGCCTGAATATTTTGAATTGTGGAAAAGAAAACAACTTCTGCAAAACAGGAGGTTGCTCAGACATCTGACTGCACAGAACTGTTCAAGTAAATTATATAATCTTCAGCAGTTTGAAGCTTTAAAGGTATCATCAACCAGAAAATAAGAAATTACCATAATATACTGCCATTTAGGCCAGCAAAACTATTCTAGACAGACCAGGGAAGTTTTTTATGAGATAGCTCATTTCTCATTACTTGCAAAATTTTTTAAACATATTTCTTGGCCATTAATTACAAGCGCTATACATTGTAGAAATACAAGAAAAAGGTATTTACAACTGAAAACAAGACAGAATTATATATACAAATGTTGACACCCAATAAATAAGCCAACAGGAGAAGAAGCAAATAAAAGAGTACTAGCAGATCTCCCTTGCTCCTTCCAGATGATCATAAAAACCCAAATCCAAGTGCTGCATTTAGAAGGTGTCAGGGCATTAGTTTGAACTTGGCAGGCTGTACAGCTCAAGTCCCAGATGCACTGGAAAAACTGAGCAACACTGCAAGAGAGCAATATAAAAGCCATCAAGTTTGTTGAGGAACCAGAAGGAGAATTCATCTTCTATTTAATATAATATTACTTTGAATTTCACTGCACCAGGTAAAGAGGTGTCTCCATGGTTGCAAGGATGACTGTTCTGTAGAAAACTAAAGAAAAAAAGACATCAGCTGGCTGATGTCAGCAGCTGCAAAGGAAAACTTGTTCAAGTACAGTTCTGTGTCTCTGGCCCTCCCAGTTGTTGCTACAACCTTCTCCAGCCTCCTCAGGGTACAGCAGCTTCTCAGGACTGGCTACATCAGCCTGTCACAACAAAGACTCACAACATGTGAGGAAACAACAACGTACAAACCTATTGGGTATAATGGACACATGCACAAGGTATGCAAAGAAGCCATCATAATTGAGTAATAGCTAAGAGGAAGACTAATTATTGAACCAGACACTTATCTGAACTCTATAGTCTCCAAGAAGCTGGCCATGAAATGGCCACACAAAAATGCTACACAAAAACCTTCTCCATCAGGATATGAACTTGAACAAGAACAGGAGTGGATGCGTGAACACATAATTCCCACTTAGCTGTTTTTATTTGGGGACTCAAAGTTGTCCATAGGCCTCTTGAACGCCAGCTGGCCATTCCTGCTTTACGAGCACTTTTTTGGGCTAAAGTTGGGAGAATGAAGTATTAATGTTGACAGATTGGCCACAGCAATACCTCCGAGTTCCAGCATAGATTATGTTTTAGAAAATCTTTAAATTTAGTAACACAAAGAACAAGTGAACGGAGAATGAAATGCTTATTTAGGCATCTTTGCTAACACAGCTCAAGTCTAATGGATTTTTAGGTTGCTTGCGCTGCCCTAACTCGTTTCAAAGCAGTTAGTATTGCGTGCTTGTTTGCACTTTATCTGGAAAAACATCTAAAATACTGCATGCTGACTTATGTCCAAAGCACCACAGCAAACATGCTCCGCACTACATGTTCCATCTAGCCTGGCAGGACTCAGGAACACATGCCAAATTTCCACAGAACTGCACTGCTGCTACCCGAGCTATAGCTGAAGCTAGCCCCAAAACACCTTTAATAACAAAATTATGATTCACAAGACAAAACAATGAAATTTTGAGGAAACAACCCCGCTTTAGAGCCACTAAGGCAACATACAGTGCTGATATTAAGCAATGAAGAAAGGAAACGGTTTCCAGCAGATGAGGGGGCACATCCTAGGGACAGGCAGGGAACAAGCAGGAAGCTGCTCCTCATTCCCAGGGCCCAAGGCAGGGCAGGCCACACCGTGCAGGCTGCCCAGGACCCGGCCTGCAGCTCTGCTCAGCATCACAGGGGACATGACTGCCCTATAATGCCTCTACCACGTGCCTTGTGGCCCCACGTACCAAAAAGCACAGGCAAACTTACCTTAATATATATATTTTTGTATTAAACAGCTTACACCTACCTTATAAGGAAAAACACAGAAGATGTAGGATTTGTGCTTATTTGTAGATTTTTTCTAAAAATATTTGTTAATACAGCATGTATCCTATCTTCCTGCATCTGCTAAGTTTTTATTTGTGGAAATCTAATCTCCAACTACTAGCTGTTGAGCATACTCATGCCCAAGCAATTTTTGAGTCAGCTTATTCCAACATCCACAAACAACTCCAGGACAGCTCCAAAGCACCAGCTTGCTTAAACTGACTGAGAAAAAACCAACACTCCAGCAGACAACTGCCACAAAGCTCAGGACAAGAGAGATTTATTACACAGATGGTTATCAGCGATTAACTTCCTATCCTCATCTATTAATACGTTTGTTAAAAATAAAATGTGAGTTCATGCAAGTTATAAAATCAGTTACACGCTGCCTGCTCAGAGAAATGGCCTGTTGCCAAATACCTTCAGCAAGGATCAGAGCCCTCGGTGTGTCCACAGATTTTCATCTTTCCTGCAAGGAGCACACCAGTCAAGGAGGAAAAGGCAACCCTCTCACTGCAGAAACCCAAGGTCAGGCCTTGTCCCCTTCTCAAGGGTGAAAGGCTTAGCTGTTTCTTGGTTGTTTGTTTGTTTTTAAACCAGATAACTGCACATCTCTGTTTTGGAGGCATGTGAGGACAGATGACAGGGGTTTTTTTGGTGGTGTGGTTCCCTCCCCCCAAAGAATACCAGTTAATTTTTCTCTGACATTATACTGGCTTCCTCTTAAATATCATAGTGATCCTACTATCTTGTTACCTACTTATGGAACTTCATGGTCTCACCGTGCTTCAACTTTTTAAGGTTAAAAGTTGCAAAGAACTTGTTTTATACTCAGTTGCTAAAGACATGGGACGTCCCATGCCAGAAGATCCAAAGTAACTAAGCCCTGGTCCCCACCTCGAGAAGACTCTTGACATCTAGCAGTAACTTATGGAACCTGGAGTCTCATTTTCCGTACATGAGGATCTAAAAGCTGTTCCTAACATTAAGAAACAACTCATACCATCGAGAAAACACCTGTAGTAAATTTGTCCTTCCAGGTTTGTAACATAGTAAATCCCAGCACACAAGCCAACAGTGTTCAGGCCCAAGGTAATTTAGAAGAAAAGAGATAATATTGAAATAAAATAGGCAAAATGAATCATCCACTTGTTGGTCTTACTCTGATGGGACTAGATTTGACTTCAATTTGCCTTTGAGAAACTGTTTTTCACTTCAAGTGCATTGCAAAAATGCCATACACGTAGGATCAACACCTCTGACCAAAGAACGAGCTGCAGAGAAACTTCCATTCAATGCCTAAGGCTCCTGCTTTTGGAACCACTCAAAAGCCTAGAGAGAACTTATAAGACTACAGTAACTTTTAATGCTGCCAATAATTTACTGATTTTTTTTTGTAAGCTCTGTCCTAGCAAGCAACACTTTTAAAAAGTAACTTCCCTCTGGCTTTAGAAAAAGGAGTCAGGCAAAATGAAGCCACAATTTATTTTTAAAGGTATTTGCTTCAGCATAAAAACCCAGACACCTCACAAACACTCAATCATAAAGCATTAAAACATGCAGGAGAGAAAAGTGCTGTGAAATGACAAGTTAATATCAAAGAATTACAAATAAATGGACATACCAGATGGCAAACGTGACTAAGGGAAAGTTGTCTTCAAAATGCTTGTGCAAGAAACTAAACTAAACCATTTCTGGAATACTGAGAGAGGATCGTGGCATGGACTAGAAACAAGTACAGCCAGATGACCTGTCCCAGCCCTTCTCCACTATGTATTAACACAAGCAAGGCTTTGGGGTATTAAATCTTTGGTCAGGATACCAAGCGCAGAGTTTTTAACCAAGTCCTTTTCACTGAGGAACTTGCATCATGAGGTTGGTGCATCTGGAGGTTAGATGCCTTGTGGCAGGAATTGCTAAGCAGCAGTGGTTTCTCCAGCACTCTGCTCCTAAGAACAGATAGTTCTGGTAGCCTGGGGAAAGTGTGAAACCATCGATACAACCAGCCCAGCTGAGACCTTACTAGCAATTATTTCTTCCCTATATTCTGCACAAAACAAAAGAGAAGACTTGCCGACTCATCAGATTGTCCTAAGGGATGCAACTCCAGAATGGTGGAACTTGAAAAACCTCTTTGTGAGGTGGAAAAGCAGCCACAATCATGACTGGTCTCAGAGGAGGCCCCACTCATTATATCTTTGCCTAGATTCCTTCTCCACCTGCAGAAGTTTTTCCTCATCAAAAACAGGCAGCTTAAGGGAAATGCCATTCTCTGCATATATCCTGCCAAAGCCAATAAGCATAATTCCAGCCTCTCCAGAGGTTCCTGTCAGCCATTTTCATGTAATCTGGTCTCTAAACTGCCATAATTCAATTCTCTCAAACTGAAAATGATTTCAGAGGCAAGAGTTGGAAAGATTCAGCTGGGCATATTCAGAACTGTACACAAAATATATCTTATGGGGACAACATACACTGCCACATGCATATTTTATGTCAGGCACTGGCCTGAAGGAAGAGGTTAAAAAAAAAAAAAAAATCCCTCAAGATGCACATTTTAAATTCCAGTCCTGTTACCACGATGAGCACTGGCACAAGCTTTGCACATGGGTTTCAGTAATCCAACAGGAGACCCACAGCAATAGGGAACCTTATTTCAGCAAGAGCCAGGTCTGATTCCTGCTCACTGTCTCCCATAGTGTTCACCTTTGTGATATAAGCAAAGGTTACACTCAGCTTACATATTGGCACACACTGAACAAACAGGACAGGCAAGTAGAGTACAGGCCATAATATAGATTCTTATGAGGAAGATTAATATTCCTGAAATCAAAGGGACTTAAAACACGCTTCTGATGTCTGTTTCTTCAAGTGAACCAAGATTTTAATTCATCAAAACTCAAAGTCTGAATAATAAAAATATGATATTTTAAGTAGCTGGTATTGGGAACGATAGCTGACATTCCACTGACAAGCCAGCAAACAGCCCAAAATAACACTGAAATATAACGGACAACAGAGACTAGCAGAAAAACAGTCCCAGAAACCAAGGGATATAGGGAGGGAAATTCTGTAATTTCTTTTAGGAATCTTTTCAACAAAGACACAAAGAAGAAAGGTGGAGGGGAACAGAGGCCAATCTGTCAGGAGTAGTATTAGTGTTTAGAATCTTCTGACATCTAGTCATTTAAGCAAATATAAACTATTTTCTATACAACCCTTACTAAGGCATTTAAATCTCATACAAGTTGTATATTTGGTGTTAAGTGCTTCATGAAAATATTCTGCATCTCCACAAGCAATTCCTAGCAGGGTGACCGGGAAGATAGTATGAAAAAGAAGATGTCCAATCCCCAAGGCCCTGTGTTCCTCCACTCCTGGAAC
The DNA here is from genome assembly GCA_032353885.1 of Nothura maculosa. Lineage (NCBI taxonomy): Eukaryota > Metazoa > Chordata > Aves > Tinamiformes > Tinamidae > Nothura > Nothura maculosa. Next base: position 2,056,536 of record JAUBOD010000134.1, read on the forward strand.
ACATGGCGCCAGAATGGGCACTGCAAACAGCAGGACCTGAAAAGCCTCAGGATTTCCAAGAGATTGGATGGGTGCTAAAATACCTAAAATGAGACTTATGCCACTACAAAACAGTAGACCATTTAAAACTAGAGGAAAAAATACTGATAAATAACTGACCATCTTCGCCATCTTCCAAACTACTTGACAATTTGAGGTTTTGTAGAGTGACTTGTGGAGAACACTGAGACTCCTGTGTAATGCAAAATTCACTGATTCTTCTATTCTACACTCTGAAAATCCCCTAATAACTTGAGGTTACAATGAAACAGCCTGCTAAAATACAAAGGCTACCTTAAATTCAAGGTGAAACTATTAATATTCATTCTGCAGCCCATCAAGCTGTAAAAAATGCCTTGCCAGCCTTACAGAACTTAAATCTTTGCAGAAAATAGGAGCGTGAACTCTACTGGGGTTTCTTACATTATAAAAGTTTAAGTTGTTCATTAAAACCCATCCGAGAATGACTTACCAAGATTGTCATTTCTTAAGCTTCCATTAAGAACACACTGGACAAAGAAAAAAATGGACAATTAATTCCTTTGCCTTGTTTTAGTCAAATTAAATATTTGACAGTGTTACATAACCATTAAATTATTAAAATACTTCATAGCTTTAGGTATTAAATATCACTTTTAGTTTGTGTACAGTATTTTCAGCCAAGCTGTAAAAGCTTGACCTCATCTCAAAAGAAAAATGTGTAGCAATCGCTGCTGCAGTGTCATTTTTGCCAACAAGCACGTTTTAAAACTTGTGTTGTGCTGAAAAATGAAAGGCACTAAGTAAACATGTTTCATTTCACCAGGGGAAAAAAAATCAACTTCCAACTACTGCTTACACTTACTATTAAGAGGAGGGTGAGAAATACAGTTCAGCCTGAGAGGTGTTATGACAACAGGGCAGGAAAAAGGGTCACAGGAGAATTTTTAGCATTATCCCCACTCACAGTGTTTTAAAACAATATCTCCACTTCTGTCTAGTTGTTTGTGTGCACTTTGCTTCAGCTTGGAGGGATTTCAGAAGCATTATCCAGCTTATCCTCGACACCTCTCATGCTTTTGTGGGAATAAAAAGAAGTTTTATAGAAAACATTTGAGACCTGGCTAACCTAACCATGTGGGCAATGTGTTCAGTGTTGGACACCGACACAAAGCTGCCGGACAGGGAAAGCAAAGAGCTCTGCCCATGCACTCCTTGTCCTTAACCCATCGAGTTCCATTCAGATACCAATTTATTTGTTTAAAGGTTGGGGGAAGGATATCAACAGATTGTTCTTCCAGGACACATAACTCTGTTCAGGTCAATGAGAGTCTTGAATTTCAAAATTTTCACTGATGAAACACATCAGTGTTTCAACGCTGTTTAGTTTTTTTGTTTGCTTGTTTTTGGTGTCAGCTTTGTTCAGACTAAAAAAGCTCCTCACCTGCATCCTCCTTTATTTCCTAAAACTCAAGGAAGCAAGAAAGTTGACAAGTTACTGTTTACATCAGCAAGCACGGAGCTCAGAACTAGCCAGACGCAGCCACCGTCCCAGCCAGTGCTCTGTGAACACAGGAGGGATCTGCCAAGGTGGCAGCACCAGCAGAAAAGGCAGTCACATGGCACAATCATATATAAATGGGTTACAAACTGGACAATACTTCCCATTTAGGAAGCAGCTTACTATAAAATACAAGCAACAAAGTAAATCTTCAAACAAAATCTTCACACCTTCAAAATAAAAGTTTCAATACAGTTGCATATCACTGACTATCTATACCAGGCAGCGTAAAAGAAAATATTTTATGGGCTATAAAACTACTCAGTCTGAATACATTATTTCAGAGTTAGTATAGCTTTGCCAGCTATAATTATTTCTATAACACTCATGAACACAAATTCATTTGCTGCTCCATTCTCTCTAGATAAGTCATTTAGAAATGGCAAAAATCTAGAGTGAATCAGGAAGTTTTAAGGGCTGATTTCTGCGTAGACAAAGAGGTAAATTATACTAATCATCTTCATGCCAAAAGCCCTCCAAAAATATTCTATACTTTGTGATTTTCAAGAGCCTTGTATCAACTTGCTTTCCAAGAAATGAGAATACCACGCAAAATAGTTTGCTATAGTCACCATAACGAGAAATGATTTCTTGCTTTAAGGAGACTAGCAAAACAGAAAATTTGGGAGTTAAATGGAAACTGAGCAGGTTAGAAAACAAGCCAAAAGCTTAACCTTTTCCTCAAACTGGAGGTACATCCCTGTTGGGAAATGCCAGAAAAACCCAACTTTCATCTGTGTCTTTCCAAGGACCCCTCTGCTCCTCATCACCTGCTTCTTCCACTTGCTTTTCCCTTGCCCGTAATCTCCACTCATCCTTCTCAACTGCAGCTTCAGTCATGAAAACTGAAATACTAACAAACAAAACCTTGCAAGTTTGGCTCTTCAAGTAATCTTTTGTTCTTTTCCTGGCAATTCACTCCTTTTTTTCTGGAATACATTACATTGGAACTAGAAAAATTACACTGGAGATTCACTATCAATATTAGTAAGTATGTGTGCAATGCAGATAAGAGACATTAAAAATTACAATTGGCTTTAACTTTATAAACCAAGCATAACAAATAAAATTGATAGTATCCATCAGTCCACACACATTCGCTGTAATGAAACAGATGGGTATACTGAATTTGAGCCTAATTTATTTTTATGTCACAAGACACTATCACTCCTCTTTCCTCCAACTAATGACTTTTTTGTAAGCAATCAAAATATATCATTCCAATAAAGATAACAAGCCCCATCTTAAGTAGATCCAAGTGCAACCATTCTTTTCGCTGTTCACCACCCAAAAGGGTCTTCCCACCCTATCAGTGTCCTACTCCTAACACTGACTTCTTCCTCAATTTTTCCTCACGCTCAATTTTTCCTCATTTATCCTGCCATTCATTTCCGTTTCTGCTTGCAAAGCTCTATGAGGGTAAGATATAAACACAAGTGCCATGCCAATAAGCAGATTACGATGGAGTGTGTCTCAGGTACAGAGAAGCAGCAATGCTGTCATGAACAGTAACAGCTGCAGCTGACACTGGCAAACATTTTTGTGAAGACAATGCAAGCTGTAACATTTGGGAGTTATCCCCAATGAGCTAAAGACTTAAAACAGAAATTGTAAACTCTCAGTGGCAAAACATGTCCCTCTCCCTTACCACAACACAAAAAGGAAAAGCAAAAAGATCACCCTTACATTTTCAAACCACTCAGAAGCAGCATGAAATAGGCTCCATATTAGCACCAGTGTTTAACAACAAACATTAACCATCAAGCACCTAATAGGCCATTTGCTTCAGCAACCAGTGAGTGAAGAGACTGGAAAGGATCCACTGTGTTAATTAGGCAAAGCACCCGCTGCACCAGGCACTTCCTGAGGATTAATGAACAGCTGCCCAGGGAAGGGAGGGAGGAGGAGGAGGAAGAGGAGGC
>JAUBOD010000134.1:2079270-2091193 GCA_032353885.1 Nothura maculosa
CTACCCAAATATCGTACCATATTTCCAGTTAGACAGTTGTTGAATTTATTGAAACAATGCTTCTGTTTTTGTTTTAAATCTAGCTTTAAATTCTCCCTGGACATCACTGGTAAGATGTTGCCTAAAGAGCTCCTGCTTATCATCATACAAGAAGCTTGTTGGCTACTTCTCAAGAACCCAAGTGAGAAGCCCTCTTGGGCACAGAACCCAAAAAGATAATGTTCACTTCCTAAACTCAATTAATTATATCAGACTTGAAGAGTTAATGGGTTTTCTTTTTCTATGCAGGTTTGAACCTCTTCAGTTATGCAAATGAGGCTTTTATGTATAGAAACCTTTACGTGGATTTTGTTGAGCTTTCATAAAGGTTTATTGTATCAGAATATTTATGTTCTGCTGTACTTGAAATCTCTCTGATAATTACCTCTTCCAGTGGGTGTTAATGGACCAATCCATTATGTAGTTTTAATAAAACACCATTTTGTTCAAATAATTCCATAATACCAATTAGATTTATTTAAAAAAAAAACAAACTTAAAGAGTAAGTCCATACCTGTGAAGAATGTAAACACCCATAAAACCTCTAGTCTCCAACTGTGCTTAAAAATTCATATCATATTATTAATGGGTTTAAAGAGAAAAAAGAAATTATTAAAGCTATAATTCTCCCTAATAATCAAAGCACATTTCATTCTAAATACAGCTAAGCATTTGCCATGTATTAAGAAAGAATTAACTTCTTGTTTGGAGGCAAAAGGAGCAGAGGAACTAGGCTGCCTTTTTAAAAGGCTCTTAGCAACATCACAGTAACCAATGAATTGTTGCACTAAAATGTTTCCAAGGGAAACCTATAAATGTCTAATGATTTCTTCTTTTCCTCTCCTTGAGGCATACACAGATTAATTCCTGCTCAGAACTATCCAAAACGAGCAGCAATAAACACCAAATAAACAAAAGCCTTCATTTATTTAAATAAATACAAGCTTCTGTTCAATCTCCATTGCATTTCACAGGAAATGGTTCAGATCACCACCCCTCCCTCAAGCCTTATGGATTTTTCTAACTTTAAGGAAAAGTACTACCTGCTGAAAAGGGTTGTTTTTTCTTCAAAATACACACTTGAGGAATAAAAAGATTAAAATATCAAAAAAGACTTTTTCAGAATAAAGGGACCTTTACTTCTTTGAAAAACAACACATTGATTTTCCACATCCATGTGGATATCCCAGTTCCTCCTCTTGGAAATTACCTTAGTTTAAAGGAACAAAACAGTCTTCAGACTGCACAGACATGCAATGCACAGCAAGCATCAACCGCTGGGCTTGCTCACAGCGCCACACAGGCAGCAATTACTGCTCCCCCATATGAACAGCAGCTGCAAAACCACCTCAATGGCACCTCCTCGTAGGAGCTGACTAGGCTCTTCTATCACATCCATCACTTCCACTACAAACAGCAACTGTTAGTTTGAAAATAAACAGCATACACAAAACACATGCACAAACTAATATCCATTTTGCTTTTCAGCTGCATTGTCATCTTTTAAAAGATACAGTAACATGGTTGTTATACTCTATAAGCTCACCTGCTTAAACTGACTCTTTGCCCAAACTATCATACGCTCACCATTTCTTTTATGAATTCCATTTCAAATTCAAGCTTTGCAATAACTCTTGACTATCACCTCATATTCATCTTGGCTGACGTACTCATGTTCAAAATAACATGGAAAATGGCTCATGAAACAGGCAAAGAAAGATTTATCCTATGCAAACAGGAAAGACTTTGCAGCTTCACACTCTCAAGCACAAAACCGAACAGCACTTAGTAATGATCCCAGTACTAGAAAATGGCACAATGTTCCATACTCAAGAAAGAAGACTGAAATGAGAATGTTCCTTTATCCAAAGTCTGCTCCGTTTGGAGAGATGCATCAGGAAACACACTTCAAGATAAATGAGCAACTAAATATGGGGGGAATTAGAGCTTCCCTACTGTAATTAACTCTGAGCTTTTCAGAATCAGATCCCCACATGATACTGAAGCTTCCTTGAATAATCTCTAAGTCATTAAAAAGCAAAGCACTAAAAAGTCAGCTCAACATTCTCTCAAATGCAAACGTCACCTAAACTGCAGATTTTACACTATTACCAAACTATGGGAGCTCAAACAAGAAACAATATTCTTAAAATGAGATACAGCAAACAAGAGTGTAATCTGTTTTACTCGCACATTGCTGAAATTAGCAAAGCATAATTCACAACACTTGCACATTGAAAATATTCTTTTCAAAAACTGTGATTTTTTTTAAAAGGAAACATTATTAAGCTTGAAAGTTACTGCAAATGCTTAGAAAAATAGTATTTCTTCTGTTGATCTTTAACAGTCAGAACTAAAAGTACCAAAACCTCTGACTTAATAAATCAACGCAGCTTCACTATCTGTAATATTACTACACTACATTTACAGGAACTGATTCTCTAAGGAATATTGAGAAATAAAAAAATAATATTAGAGATTTCAGCATTTTACCTTTAATACCTAACTGCTATTTGATTTGAGCTTATGAAAAATAGGAGGAAAGTTCAATTTGCCACTGACTTCTATTAAAAATTCAAATGAGATTCATCAATATCAATAATTTACAACATAATCAGCTCAGGCTTACTACAGAGTCGAGCCATTTACATGATCATCAATACTCACGGGGTCTTGACAGCTCAGAACCTCCAGGATGCTGTTGAGTAATTCCACACAGTACTTCTTCTCTTGGACCTGGAGTTGCTGATCATCTTTTTGTTCCAGTAACTCCTTCAGCTCTTTAGTAATCACAGGAAGCAGAATGTCCCTGCATTCTGAAAGTGGGAAAATAATTTTAAAAAAATACAAAAAAAATTGAAATACAAAGATAAATCAAATATCTAAATAATCCTCCTCCAAACAGTGAAACACAATATGCTCGAACAACTATAGTGAAATTACTGATTTCTCAGTTACACCTCATAGATTCTCTTAAACCTGTGTAAATTTTTTTGTGTGTCAACAGTATTTGTCATGTTTAGAAACAGAAACAAGAAGAAATCAAAAACTCCACCAATCACGCTAAAATGCTTCAATTAAATTCTAAAGGCTGTTTAATTTGTCCCAAATAAACAACATCAGATATGAAGCACCTGGAAATACATCCTGCTTAACGAGAAACAGAATTTAAACACAAGAGAAACAATATTTGGTTAATTTTTCTTTGCAAATAGCAATGAAGTGTTCTACCCATAACATTGCTAAATTTACCTACTAAGAACACGGAAAAGACTATAGACAAATAAAGGATTTTGATACAAGTTTTTTCAAGGTCATTTCCAAAAATGACAGTTAAGCATAAATCTGTCCTTATTTAAATGTGGGTAAACTGATACAAAGAGCAAGTTTTATTTCTGTCTCCCACATACCTTGATATGTCGAGATAGAAGCTCTAACGGAAATGTCATGAGGACAAGATGCAAAAATTTGAAATAACATCAACGAAGCTATTTATTAACCAAGAGTAAAAGATAAAAAATACTTTAAGAGACCACTAGGTAATTTAAATATCATCTTATGCAGTGCAATCTAACTAAAGGGACTACACCCCAACAATGTAAACAACACTAATCAAGAACTGCAACAAAGGCCAGATTTACAACAACAACCTGGGAAGAACTGGGAGCAACAAGCCACTACCTACAAATAAAGGAGCTGGCAAAATCTCATACATATAAAGAAACATTCAAGCCACAAACAGGGAACTGGAGTTCTTCCCCATTCTTTTCCATGATGAGGAAGCTGGGAAAAGATTAAAGCTCAAGTATCATCTATTTTTTAGGAAAAAAGCAATGTACTACAAAAGATTTCCAGCATGTTGATACATATTGTGTCCTAATATTTAAATATATGATAAAGCAACTGTTCAACTGCTTCCCTTTCTCAGAAAGGGTACGACACGCACTGGGGCACATTTTGTCCCAGACTGTTTTGGGGTCTATTAACACATCAACACCACAGTTCGATCAACCCACATGTATTTCATTAACATATACCAAGAGAACGTAAATTCCCTTAGGAATTTATCAATCCCGAATTCCAACATTCCTCAGAAGTTTCTTGACAGTATATCCCTGAACACAGGTAGCAATTTACATTCTGGTAAAAGATGGAGCACAGTTGCATGCCCTTTTCTAATTTCTCTATTTTCCTCATGGAACTTGAGATAAAAGATTCTAGAAGATATCTGATGATTTCTTTTGTACCAGGTAAGTGAAACACAAACACTATAAATCCTTAATGCAACAGTATCATTAGACAAGACAATTAGGTCTCCTTCAGAAAGAAAAAAAAAAAAGTCTCAGGCAGGCTTTATTCCCCAATGCCTCATATGTGCAGCCAAAACAGTAATAAAGATTTAACATCTCTTGTGCCTCCCTTAGGAAACACTATTCTTGATTCCTTGGCATGCCTGTACTCATATCCATCTGTCAGGATGGCCACATGCCCACTTACATTGTGCTATGCCAATTTAATAAGGACATAGGTGTCATCTGAACACAGATTTAGGACAAAGTTTTAAAATAAAATCAGCAAACAATATCCTTTCAACGAGGAGAGCCTCCTTCCTCTGGCAATCAGTGAACAATTAGAGCTTCCTGTTCCTTCACAAAGGAGGACAGCTGCTCACTACTGCAGGCTTCTTTCTATTAAAGGTTGCCTTTCTCCTCATTAGTCACTGCTGAACTCTTCTGAATACAACAGCAGTGCAGAGAAATCAGACACAGTTCATTAGCACCTCTACATTCAAATTTCAGGTCGGGTAAGAAGAGCTACAGGAACAAGCACCATGGATGACTGCTATGGTATGATGGACCATACTTTTGGACAGAGCTGAAACCTCTCTCGCCTGGAATCTCACTTTATCACAAGGAAGAGAACAGAGGCAGAGGCATCTGCCTCGCAGCTACAAGGGATATCTTCAAGTTTATCCTCTCTTCTCTGGAGTGAGTAAACCATGAATTCAAAAGGCAGCCACAGCAACATCTAATACTACAGCACAGCTGACAAGAACATCTCTCTTCCATCCCTTTTCCCACCTCTTCAAATCATAAACAGTCCGCAGACAAGACAGCCTGTCAGGCTTTGCAGCACATCTATTCTGGCAGATGTAAAGGTTGACCTTGCTCTTAGACACACAATGTTGATGACTTGCAACTAACAGTTTTCTAACTTCTTTTAACATAAACACAGAATTTTTCTAAATTAAGTAGTAATTTTTAATCAACTTGTGACATATTTGTTATGTTTTCTAGTTTAAATGGCTGCAAACTAGTGAGCTTCTAAATATGATTTTAGAATAAATTTACTATTAGAAAAGTAGCATCATGCTAATTTGATAGAATTTTTGCTCAGAGAAAGAATTTCTTTTACTATAACCAAAGTACTGCTACAATGAGTGAAGACCAATGAAGAGAAGCCAGTGGCACATATTCCTCCATTAACAGAAGAAGCTAACACCTTTTGCCACAGCACTGCAAACATTTCTACAAGATAAACCTGCATTTTCTGATGTATCATGCCTCATATGTAATAATATCAAATATCTAAAAAAAGATTCAAAAGACATGAAAGTATAAGTCATTACGCTTGTATTTTTTGAGACAGAAAAGCTAATACCTTTGCTCTCCTATATAATCAAAATCAAAAGTTTTAGGAGGATTCAAGTATTCAAGTGAAAGAATCAGCACACTGTACTGCTATCACATTCAGTTACTTGTGGAAATATCCTTTGTCTTGAGCTGCTGTCATACATTTAATTTGCATTCGTTTACATCAGTATTAGACCAGTAATAAAAGGTATACGTAAGCACACATTTTGTTTAAACAATACTGTAGTAGAATGAGCTTTGTAATGCAAAAGAAAAAGAATACAAAAAGAAATTACCAGTGTCTCATGGTTTCTTCTGGCACTCTTACAAATTAACCCCTAGTGTTAACATATGCCTTCTGCATATGTTCTTGCAGAAATCAGCAAGTGGCTTGCATATGCTGAGCATGTAGCAGATAGGTCTGCAGCCACAGTGAGCAGAGGCCCGGGGTTTAGAGCCAAGGGACCCAAGCTCTATCCCCATCCCTGCCAGTGACCATCTGTGTGACCTACTTAGGTTTATATTCCTTGGAGCAGCTTTTGCCTCACTGTGCTCTGCTACAGCACAATCAAATTCCTAATTGAGACTGGACTTCTCAACAGTACTAAGTCAAAAGTGAATATGTTAACACACACTTTGACTGCTTTAAAATATTTCTTAAATGACTTTTTTTTTCCAAACAATTTATCTTCATTTCATAGCCATAAAAAATCCTTCCAAGGCCAAGTGGATTATAAATTTCAACATAATTATGACAGTGAATATTCCATGGTCGGAGCTCATGGTGTAGCGTAACCCAAGCTGCCTTCACAAGGGTTCATTTTATGTTCATATTTCACCACGCAGCTTTTAAACGGATTGAGAGGACACGTATAGATACATCTACTGAAATACTGTCTCATAGGAAGGACACAAAAAACTGCTGCTCCAAGACTCAGCTATTCTTTTTTCTAAATGAGGAACCATGTTTCTACATGCTAGTCATTTTGCAGAAAGTCAGTTTGCAGAACATGGGCAATCTTCCTCAGAAGTAGGACTTTCAAAATTCACTCTCCTCTAACCTCAGGTCTACTCAATTTCAAATACCAGTCAACATATTTATCCCTACTTAAATTCTAAAGACAGTTTATAGTCACCTTGTTTTTTGAAAAGGTTGCTGCGTACTATTTCCTTCATGGACTGCACCTTCTGCTTCTGTAGTTTCACAGGTGGAATGCAAGTGTAAAATTCATACAGCAGTTGGCTGAACATAAAGGGAAAGTCACAATGTCACAAGCAATATAGATTAATCACGTGTCAATAGAGATAACAAGAGCAAAAGAAAATATACTTCAAGTACTTAAGACTTATTTTTATTTCTTGTATCACATTGAGATTAATAGCAGGTTTGAAAGAAACCTTCAAGCAGAAACAAGAAGATAAATGTGATTTTGGCTGCATTTGCTTATGTTTATTACTTTCCATTTCTTCCATGCAATACAAATACTTTTGTATGTGGCAGATCAAAATAAAGACATGTATTTCAAAACATTAAAAATATTGCTTTGCTGGAATAGTACTACCTAAGGAGGAAAAAAAAAAAAAAAAGATAAATTGCTCACTTGCTAATTCCAATAGCTGAGATAATGAGAAAAAACTGAGTCTCAGTACTAAATACTACAACTGCACAAGCAAGATTAGAGCTCCTTTGGCACTGGAAACACCATCTGATACATCGACTAAATGCTCAAACACAGCTTACCTCAATAGCTTGGCATCAAAGACAGTTTCAACATCATGAAGAACGGATGGGATGTACTTCAGGGCAGCAACCTGAATTGGAAAAGAGATTGTGCCTCTCAGAGGTCTCTATCTATGCAGCATAATATAGAGAACAAACTGTGGAAACATTTATACGAACCAAACTATCGTAATTCAGATTTTCCCTTCAGATTCAAAGTTTGCACTTACACAAAAACTTCGCGATAGAGTACTCTTCCTGAAGGGGTCATGTGCTGAGGATATGCAGAGGATATTTACGTAAATAGAAGAGTACCAAGTGGTTCATATTCTCTTTGTAAACCAAAAAAGGACTTACTTAAATGGGATATAGTGAGAATGACTACCATACAAAAGGGTAAAGCACGTATCAAACTAAAAACTCTCAGACATCTTTTGTATGCACTGTCCCAGAAATGGACCATGAAAAAGCTTACAGTAAAACCAAGACATGTTAAACACCCACTGGGCCATTATCTACATTTCTTTTCACTTACCTTTTGTATATTAAGAACTTCCTACCATGATTCTTCTGTCAACAAAATGGTCTGTAAAATTTATCTTTCATTAACAAGAGCATATTTTTCAAATACTTTATACAGCCAAAATAACGTGCCGTACTTCTTAGACAGAAGCAGTAACGGATGTAAATAAAAATACATTTCATGGATTTACAAATATTTTTAATTAAATTCTACTTGATTTATCAAAATGGAGAAACTAATTAAATCAATATAGAACTAGGGCAGGACATGTGGATTTTTTTCCTTGTCTCCCACATTTCTGTTTGCATATCTGCCATGTACAGTAGGCTTTTTTGTCAGAGCACGGGAGAAATTCATATTTGCATGTGGCTGCAGTGCAAGACTAATCATTTTCAAGATCATCGACTTCTCTGGATCAGATGAGGGATTTTCCTCATCCTTATTTCAAGTGAGAATCAGAATGTCTTCTTCCCATACGCATTTGCAGGTATCTCCAAATCTCACTATAGTATCAATTCTATATCATCATGGAACAATCTTAGGCAAAAACTGTAATTCATGATGGCAGCCAATATCAACCAACAACTAAAGAAACGTTTCCCCAAAAGATTGTTTTTAGAGCATCTTCTCCTTAATAAAAAGCAAACAAACAAAAACATGAAACAAAACAAAACCACAATATTGTTGCCAATCCTGCCAACCTGCAGCAAAATGGCTGTTTTATGCTGACTTTTCATCAAGTTGTTGATAGATTCAAAGAGTCTCCTCATAGATTCCTCAAATTCCGTTTGCTCTTTGCCTTCATATAACCTGTTGAGAGTTGCACTGTGTTACTGTTTCAGAATTGGAAAGCATTATAGTTCAACAAGAAATAGGTTCTTAGTACTAAGCAGAAATGTTCAATCTGTGCTTATATTGGTCAGAACTCATAAATTTACAAGATCAATTAGTAACTGCGCAACATTCAGAAAACACTGGTAAAGGTACTTATTTTATTACAAAACATATTGCAAGAGCTTGGTTTGCCACAGTTGTTGGTACCCTCCATCTGCTACCAGGCTAAGGATAAAATAAAGACCACCAAAGGCTTCAAAGCAACAAATTTTGCCTTCCATCTTCCATTCCTGCAACAAGTTTTCCATGTTCTATCAAAATCCCTCCACATATCAAATTCTCAGCTAACAGAAGTACAAAAGAAGTAGGCATCAGGCATAGGCTGAACTACATAACACAATGATGTTGAGAGGCCTAACAAGCATTCAGCTTCAAGTCACTCATCACAACATTAGCCCATTTACTGATCTTGGGCCAAATCAGCTGATGCAGGCAACCACCACCTTTTGAAAGTGGTCACTATTACTAAACTGAGTTCTCTAACTTAAACTCCGCATAGAGTTCAACTCTGCTAGAAAGCAGGTTTTTGATGAATCCTTCTCCTGCAAAAAAACTTCTTAGCAATATCTGGATTTTAGGCCAGGCAAGTTGACTAGATACAACTAAGTTTTATGTTACATCCGCAAAAATTAAAAATAGTGTTCTGAAATTAATTTTTGGATACCACAGGTCTACTGCTACTCATGATACTGCACAACTAGTCAAATAAGTACTTACTGTGAAAACAATTTCCTTGACCTAACAATGAATTTGAAAACATATTCCAGAGCTTTGAGAGTTCTCAGGATTGGTTCACATTGCTCTCCTCGGCTAGAAGTATCCAAATACGTCTTCAAAACTGTCATTAATTTCCTGAAAGAAAAAAAAATCCCTCAAATGATATTCTTAAATTCATTTTTCTAACTAGTCTGGCCACACTAAATAAACCTTCATGCTTAGTCAAGCAGAAGAGAAAATCACGCTACACTTAGTTTTGTGTTGGTTAAATAAGCTCTCAGTGGAACACAAATAAAGAGAAAATACTTAGCTGTACAAGTAAGAAAGCATCTCCTATCTCAAAATAGCAATGTAACTCACGCAATCTCTTTCAGCTGTTGATTCAGAGTCTTCACGAAGCTTTTGTAAGCGTCAACACAGCTCTTAGGAAAGTTTATAATAAGCATGTACAAGAGATGTTACTTTTGCCCTTTTGCCCACCACATTGAGTACACAAAGCAGAAATTCCATGACTAAACACTACTGCTTTATCTAAATTAACTGAATGCTAGTACAACCACCTCCTGGTAGACGACAGTATGTCTAAGGTATGTATGTGATTAACATACATCCCTGCTTTCTATTCTAAGAGAACTTAGGCTACACCTAACCCTCCCACAATAATAAATTCAAGAGCTCTTCTAAAAAACAGAAAACATAAGTTACTTTTGACTAAAATAATCTCCAAATTGGGCTTAAAGGTCCCCGTATTTATATACTAAGTGTCCATCCTAAAGGATCAAGTAGATATCAATGATGTTTTATCTTAATAAAGTCACTATTCTAAATACTGCACAGGCTGCTGTGGGAACTGATGGATACATCCTCCACACCAACTTAACTCCAATTTTGGATGAAAATAACCAGCTTATTGTCAGTCTTCTTCATAGATGCTACATACACGTTCTAGCACCCCAGCATTTCAGATGACTCCTTTATATTGGTCCTCTGAAACTGCCCCTTCGCAGGAAGTTGGAAAAATGTCACTCTAATTTTTTTTCAGTATCATCCACCGAAGGGGCATCAATGGTCTGAATATTAAGTCCCTTCTGAAGTCTATAAAAGCTAGATGCAAATGGATGACTAAACAGAAATGAAAAAGACTTCACAGTTTGGCCAGAATTCCATGTCACTGGATTCAAATAACCTATTAGGAAGGACTTCCAACAAATCATCCTTGCTCAGCTGAATGACAGATTCAATTAGCCTTGTTAGCAGCACCTCATAGGGGGCTCAGCATTCAGTTTTATATACAGGCTCTGAGAAATCTCTTCCCATTACACTGAAAACAAGAATAATTAGCAATGCGCCATTGCCAGCAACAGAAAAAGCCTACTTCACCTCTACCCTGCAATGACCTGAGTCCATCTACTGCTAAGTTTGCAGCATGTTTCTACATGCTGTCAGTCGTCATGCATCACACCCCAAGCTTTTTACTCTCCCTTCACATCTCCTGTGGTGCACACACTATAAAATCTTGTGTTGTTTGACTGGGTACCTACTGCGTACAAAGGATTGGTGAAGAACATCTGATATGACAATGGCCAGTTCCCTGCTGGTAATATCTAATATCAAATTCTCCTAAAAAGACTACTCCATCCATGTCTGATAAATATAAAAAAGAAACTCAAAGCAGCTCCTCGTCCACTTTGTAGTTTCAGCAAACTGTAGCTTTTGTTCTCGTCTATGCTGCAGTGCCTTTCCCTCTGGGCACATCTGGAAACTCTGAAAACCTTCTGCAGATTCTGCTTCCCAACTGGCATGACCACATAACAAATTGGAAAACAGTCATTCACAATCCTGACTGCTGAAAGTTTTCTGGTGGCACAGCAAAAGATCTGACAGTTCCAAACAGATTTTTGCCATAAACTTGTTTGCTGTAAAAGAAAACATGCTAAGGATATTCTTAAGTACCCACTTAGGCTTTCAGGTCCCCATTTAAGACCAGACATGTTAAGGGAAAGGCCTTAGACCTAAGAATCTTTTCACAGCGATTAGATAGCATAAATCAGCAAATTAAAACTTATTAGCAAAGATGATCAATTAACCTCAAGTAAATTACTACATTTTTGGTCATGAGCCTTACTTATAATCTTGTCTCTTTCCAGGTAAACAAACAGCACAAAAACAAATGCATCATTAACTAACAAGGTCAAACCAGGATTTACTTGCTCTTCTAATGAAATGATGATTTTAAAAAAGGGGGGAAAAAAAATAATCACAAAACACCATGAACTTACTTGTATGCCAACGTTGCACTAAAATGCTGTTGGATATATGCTTCCAAAACAGTGTTGAAATGTTGAAATTTGCGGTCTGCAATGAGTCCTATTATATATATCTAAACAGGGATGCATA
>JAUBOD010000134.1:2113010-2130235 GCA_032353885.1 Nothura maculosa
AAGATCATTTTTAATTCCTTTTGCAAAGCTTAAAGCACCTCAGAAATCCTTCATCTCAGACCAAGACCATCATCATTTCAGATTGTAAGAAAATTACTATTACAATGGCTGTTGAAGAGATACTCACTATTGAGTTAGTAAGAATAACTGCTCTCTGATTGCTTTTAAACAAACTAAAAGCTGGTAGGTCTCACCAGCTGGAAGCAAACTCAGTAAACATGTGACAGTACTCAAAGCAGTAGGGAGAAATACATTACCACAGTAAGATAGACAAGGTATTTTCAGCCTCACATCTGTACTAGGATTTCCCTTTTTGTTCTCTTAGTTTTCAGTCTTTATTTATTTTACAGTTCTGCTATTTGGTCAGATACCTCCACATAGCCAGCCCATATGTTGGGATCAGCCTCCTGAATATAAGTCACACTCAGATTAAATAGGGCAAATGCTGTTCAGCCTGTCAGCTAAATTAGATGGTTTCCAGAAGCATCTAATGATACTGATTTAGCAACTACTTGATAAATGACACCATTCCACCTTGTACTGTTAGCTGATTGTTGAATTTCTCAACAAATATTTAATTTAGAGGCACAAATGTACTCCATTAGTTCTTCCACCATGCATAACACAAACCAGGATGAACTTCACAACGCTTCATTCACGTTGACAACTTCCTCATTTGATAATTGCTTCCCAGGGAAACCACATCTACTGTGACACTTGATTTTGGCTCTCCCAAAATTACTAAGTTCTTCCTCAAAATAGACTACCATGACCAATACAAATAACACCATTAGAAAGCTACATGTGTGAAAAGAATAACCAGTGTAAAGCAACAGAATTAAATAACCAGAGAAATTTGGAGCCTGAAGGCAGCTGACTCACCTTCGCAGGCCTCCAAGATATGGACCACATCACCAATCTGGAGAGGTAGCTGTGATATCCCTGTACCTTTGAAATTGTATATAGCTGAAAATTAAAGGACAAAAATATTAGTTTCCTGTACTGCCATATACTACAAGTTTATTGGAAAATACAGATGTGGATTAGTATTCTAGTACTAGGATAAATCACCTACAATAAAATAAGCAAATGAAACTATAATTTTATCAACAACTTTCCTCTTATCATTGCTTCATCTTTTCCCTTGTAAAAATGCATATGCGTGAGAGAAGGTGTTTTATAGCAAGTATTTTACATAGATTTTAGAGAACCTCTGTAGGTATAGGCCTTCATAGGTGCACATGTGTTCTGCTGGAAGCTTTAAGTCCTAGACCAGTAGACTAAGAAGTGCACAGTATATATGCCAAATTTATACCCAGGCTCTGGGGAAACTGATGCACACAGAAATAATGAATTTACTGAAATCTTTCCTGGGTTAGAAAGTTTAATCTGAACAGAACCATGTTTCATATAGGAAGAGTCAGCGTTTCAGCATTTTGCATGTTTAATCTCTGTGAAAAAGGGATCCAGAAGCAGCAGATCTGAAAGTTCTTTTAACCAGTATCTTATCAGTATATGTTAAAAAACAAGTTTCAGAAAAAAAGCATTATTATTTCTAACATTGTAGGGCTACAGGATGTGGGCTGCTAGGTAAGCATTTGTTTCTGTATATTCTATTCCTTGTGGGTTTGCCTATAAAATTTTACAAAAATACTGCAGGGTTATGAAAGCCTAAGAGAAATATGGCAATGATTTACAAGGTGCAACTCTAAAGCCCTAGTTAAACTGCACAAGGAAAAACTATCCTAAATCATCCACGACCTCCAATGTGCAACAATGGCATAAGTTGACAGGATTCTCTCTCATGACCATCTTTGCAGTCCAGCCACACTCTTCACATGTACCGCGCACTAGAAACCTGCAGTATTTTGAAGCAGGGGAGGGCTGATGTGGAAAACCTATTCCTGGATTTCTTGCATTTTCCTGTACCCTCCAGGCTTCTAAGCTAGAAGCTTCATTTCCACTAAGTCAAAACACATAGCGACTGACACCTTTTATTTAAACATCTCAGTTAAAAATGGTTTAAAATCCAGTGAAACAAATAGAGAGCCTAAGGTAGGAATAGACACATCAGTTCAACCTCATCAATTTCTTAAATACATCAAAATGTTACTTAAGCAATGTTAAAACTTAAACAATTTTACTTATTTCTTCGTATTTTAGAAAATACACCACAGCTTGCTGCTGCAGTTGTGCTCCAACACAGATGCAGCAGACTGACTCATATATTCACACTGCATCTTGTTTTCGCTCTCTGGCAATAATGTTAGTTATTATGTTGAAAAGCCAAGTAACTGACAGAGGAAGTGGCTTTATCACCCCAAACTTTCCTAAATGACTAAGTGGAAATTTACTGATGAAAGAGATTTGATGGTAAAATTTGGATTGTTTGGTAGGATGAGTTTAATCCTAAACTTTATAAAAAACTTTAGCAACTAAGCATATCTAAACATTTTATGAGAAGGAATTATCTGCAATAGGTAGTTGCAAGAACTCCATAGACCACTCACCACCCTAATACAGCCAGCTGTATTGTAACCAAGCGTACAACATCCCTGGCTCTATCACCTACAGTAGCAGACTTAGAGCACTTCGCTACCACACCAAGTCATTTCTGAACCATGAGCTCTGCATGAAGGATGGGCTGCTGTGTGACCTGCACTCAGTACTGCTTTTCTCAGACCGCAGCTCTCCTCCATCAGGTGGATTATTGGAGGCTTGATCCATCTCAACAGATTTCCACACTTCTGCCCCATTCTTCCCCCATCTTCTTGCTGCAATTGCTGAGCTCAGGAGCCACTGAAAACCAAAGCTCCAGTTTCCTGGGGGGTCTAAACTTTGTGCCAAAATCACAGCCCTGATCTTCGTACCTCAGGGAAGGAAGAGGGCAAGAAAGGGAAGGAAGAGCCTATGCCATAAATATGACCCCAGCAGTACAGGACCTGAAAGCCCTCATAAAACAGATGTTTTATCTGTCTCAGGAGGTCCTGAATTCAAAGTCAACAAAAACAACATGGCTTCACAAAGTAAACTTTAAAAATGAGAGATCAAGTAGGTCGTGTGAAAAACATGGCAAACTGACCTGTGCCCTAGTACCAGTGGGTTTGGAATTCTGCTGAGGGAATGTCTATGTCACCCGTGTGCAAATCTCTTCAACCCATGTGCAAAACCCCTCAACAAGGTCTGGCCCAGAGCTGAAGACACCTAACAAAGTCTATCCTAGCAATAAAAATCAATATAGAGACTGATCTGAACGCTTGTATTTGCATTTAACTTCTACATACCTGCTCTAGGGATATAGTCTGTCAGAAGTTTTTTTTCCCCACATATATGGTAATAATGTGCAGCAATGCACATTCCCGTCACTTTTTAAACCATACAGATGCATCATACATGTCAATCACTGAGTGTGTACGTGTTTTCATAAGGAAAACACTCAGGAAAACTATGGAAAGGGATTGATACTGATAATCCAAAACACAAGATAAAGCAAATGGTCGCTCTTTGTCTGGAGTCAATTGTTATTGAAAATAACAATATTTTGAAGAACAGCAGATTAAGACAGGGAAGCAGTTAACATTTTATCAAGTGTCGATTATGTTCCCTTAGGGCACAAGAGGACCAAATAGAAATTGTACTTTGGACCTTACTGCAGATCACATACAAAACTCATAGGAACCTCAAGAAATGTAGTAATAGAACCCCTTCTGTCCAAAGATAAGTAGGCAAAAGCCTTCTTAACAGTTGGCTTCCCTGGCTACTTTTGCCCTTTCCACTTAAAATGGAATTTCAAAGCTGTGCCTTTCTGAAGCACAGCTCTCCTGGGCCAGTTCTTAATTTCATTCTATTCCAACAACAGAATAATTTGGGATTATTGAAATGAAATAGCTATGAGAGTTCAAACAGCTTGTATGGAATAACCTGCTCCATTTAGCTTTTAATACAAGCTTTTTATTGCAACTTGACCTTTGCAAAAAGGAAGAAAATAGTTTTTCTCCTGACCAATCAAATCCTGCAAGTCTGCAGGAGCCTGCAAGTGTGAAGCTTCTTTCATACTAGTCCTGAGACTGGTCAGTGCTTCGGTCCCTATGAGAGCTCTGATCCAGAAACTGTCATACGCATAGAGAGAGTATCCAACAAATCCTGCTCTATTCTGGCAAGTCAGTGGCTTTCAGGAAAACAAGTGCAAAATCAGAATCCAGTTACTTGTTTCTGCTTTTTCTTTGTAAAACTGAAACAAACAACCAAAAGGCTTCTTCAGATCCTTCATTTTGTAATATGAACTACCAGCATAACAGGATACTTCCATTTCACAACTCTACCACTTCTGCACATGGAAGCCAAACAGGAAGGCTTGCTTTTCCTTTTATTAATTCCTTAGTTCTTCAGTACCACAAATTGTGACAGTTTCAGATAAAAAGTATATTCTAGAAGGACTAGAAGATCGCAGGTAAATAACGATGCACTATGAGGTAGAAAGCAAAACAGAAAAACCTACCCAGCACCAACCACTGCCCTGGGGAGCTGCAGATCAATTGAGCAGGACAGCGTTTCAGTTTTATGAATATTTATTAAGAAAGAAAAATTATAGGAAGAAGCTATGCTTTCCAAAGTTTAAAAGGGCCTTAGTTTAACTCATATTCGATCATGCTGTTATACGACAGCTCAAGTGAGCTTGTTCACCATCTCTCTGAAGCAGCAGTGGGTTTTCCCTTCCCTTGCATTTCTTCAGTCTAGTTTTTAGCTGCTACACATCATAAAAATATTCTAGTCAATATACTGCTCAAATACTCAGGTGAGAAATGCTATGTTAGTGTGAGAATAGAAACATCATCTTCTATAAAGAACTCAAGGTTTGGGAGTTATCTGAGGGGGAAGAGGCTCTCATCTCCCAACAGATATTTGTTTCTTATATTTCTCTTCGAGAAGATCAGTGCTTATTACAAAATCTTGCAATTAAGCCCGAGATGGTGTAAGTGGAGGGTGTTAACTCCTCACACTAGAGGAGACACCTGCCCACATCCTGTTCACAAGTTGAAAGGACAAAACTCAAATGGCAGTTTGCTAAGTTACCTACCCACTCCACTCTTCTTCTCGGTCTTGTGCCATCTCGCCATCATACATGAGTTGGTGAGGTTCCAAGGACACCCGCCAGCAGGAAACCAAGATTCCTAGGATGCCAACACCAAGATGATCCACAAAAGAGCTGGAAGCAAGATCCCTTTCCCAGCAAGGACCAGGAAGAGACGGAGGCGGCGGCGGCAGCTGCTAAGATTGTGAGATTTGCAGCCGAGGGCTGAGCTTCCTTCCTCTTTTCTCAACTCTACTTGTACCAAGCGTCATGCCTTCTGGGGGAGGGGAAACCCAGCCCGGGCCTTTCACTTACACAAGACGGGCAGCAACATCTGAACAGGCACAAGACCAGGAGCCAATGCCTCCCCTCTTGCCCACCTACCACACTGACTAGCTTGGATACAAACTGTAAGGTTCCAGTAGCCAAAGCTTTTAACATTCAACACTTTGTTCCTTTGGAAACACAGAATTTGGCTTTTCAACTAGATTGCAAGAAGAAAAAATAATAGAACTTTTACAACCTGCTTTTTCAAGATAGTACTATCTGAATAATTACTTAAGCCTGTCCTGAAACAGATTTATTTTTTGTAACGTACTTCCCCTTGTACCACAAATGAAACGCAGACAAAGGCACATGAAGGAACGGGTGTGGGTATGAAATGCTATTTGATTCAGCTTAAGTTCGGAGGAATATTTAGGAGATTCTTCCCTGTTTTTCTCTAAACAAAGCACTTTCCTTAAAAAAAAAAATTGTCAAGGCAAGGCGTCAGGAACTGATGTTACATCCTAAAGCCTGCACTTCCACACAGATGACCGCACAGGAACTTAAATAAAGATATTTGGGGAGTGCAAAGATCTTACCCAGGCCTTCCTGGTTTAAGGACTGGATTGGACTAGGGCCAGCAGACAGAACTGAGGACGTATTAAGTTATCTTCATTCACATCTGTACTCACAGTTAAGGATTTAAAAAACATACTGTAGAAAACATAGTCTTATCCTTTGTTTATCTGTCTCCTCCTTGATATAACAAGGGCACATGACAACCCTGTCCCTCTATGAATGATACTGAAAATTAACTATCTTTTTAAATCAAAGCTGTTTTGAGGTTGTCCTTAGATAACCCATTATGTCAGTCTGAACTGCTTATACATACACACATAACTTAGAGTTACCTAATACTTTCCTGAGCTATCTTCCTCCATAAAACAGCATTAATAAGGTTAAAATATGAATTAAAGGCATGCAACTCAGATTATCTCCATCTAGCATTAGTTTCATCTACAAAATCATAAATCCTTCTCTTCCTTTGAGTATCTAACCATGTTCATCTTCTAAGCATGGATTTGGAGACTCAATGTTTTAGTTCACCATATGCTTTCACAGACAACTTCCTGACCACACTGCACTGAATCCTTACTTGAGCAATTCATCCCTTCCTGCACATCCCATTTGGCCAGAAGATCATGATCTGGCTTTGTTCTACTTTAGTATGCTCTCCTATAACCCATAATAGGCCTTTCTTCAAAGGAAGGCTAATCCAGCAGGTCTCATCTCAAGTTCGCATCATTGGCAGACAAGGCACCTTCCTGTTGGCCAAGAGCAACACGTTTATGTCAGTGAGAAGCAGTGTTCAAGAGATGATAAAAATTTTCCAACCTCTGACCTGGGATCCAATTAGACCTCATGTTCTGCTTACTGTTTTAGATTTCTGATCCTGCAAGTCTGCAATTCATCTTGATATCACCACAGAACAATTTGCCTCCAGCTAAGAACTCCTGCCCCTGTTAGCATTGCAGCTCACTAAAAAGCCCCAACCCTTCTGACTCAACTCTCCTCAGTCCTTGCTGCTTTCCATCTCAATCCCTTCCTTCACACGCACATCTCACCATTACTCACCTGTACTCTGCTTCCTTTGCCCACATTTTCATGATGTGAAAAGTTTGCAGATCTCATTTCCTTTCTTAATAGAAAAATGGCAGTAGGTAAAGACAACACTTACCTCATCTGATCTTCTGTGACAAATCTTACCTACAGTTCTTAAATAGATTAAGTCAAAGACCATAATCTTATTTCATCAAGGATTTAAGACAGATACTTTAGAAAATAGACCTTGAAAAGTAAACAGCAAAATACCTCCAAAACCCAGTGTTACTACAGTCAAGGGGATAGCTCAACAGGGATTAAAAGATTTAAAGTGCGAGTTAGGTGTGTGTCAGGAAAAATGCTTGTTCCAAACACTTGTATTTTTGTGTAGTTAATGTACCATATATCATCATCCAGCCGGCATAATTATTTGGTAGTTTCTTTACCCTGATCTCTCATGCTTTGTCTTCTCAAGTTGTCTTTTGTTCTAGGCAAAAGAGGGTATTCTGCAGGCAAGTACTCCAGTTCAGGCTAAAGAACACAGGTAGAAAGTATGTGCTACGGAAAGGATTGTGTGGCAGGGACTGGGACACAGACAAGGGATGAAAGGGAGAAAATTCTTACTTTTTTTAAATATTATTGTGAATTGTAGAATATGGGATCTTGGAAAAAAGCTACTTCTGTACTACTTGTGTTTACCTATAATTCTTTCTGCTATACAGGGACTGGTTTAACAGAAATCATGTATATTCTAAGATTAGCACACATGTGCAGTAAAGCAACTGCTCTGACAGCACAGAAAAAAAGAAATACACAAGTATTTTCATAATATTTAAAAACTTAGTACTAGACAGGGTCCAGTGTAGAGCCACAAAGATGAGGAATGGACTGCAGCATTTATCATATGAGAAGAGATTGAGCAGTCTGGAGCAGTTTAGCCTGCAGAAGAGAAGGCTGAAAGGGGATCTGATAAATATGTGCAAATAGCTCAGGGGAGAACATGAAGAATATGGTCTCAGTGGTGGCCA
Organism: Nothura maculosa; assembly: GCA_032353885.1. Taxonomy (NCBI): domain Eukaryota; kingdom Metazoa; phylum Chordata; class Aves; order Tinamiformes; family Tinamidae; genus Nothura; species Nothura maculosa. The sequence goes on from JAUBOD010000134.1 coordinate 2,120,976, forward strand.
GGCACAAGCCATTCACTAGAGGGAACTCAACTGAACACAGTGTGAAAACCAATGAACTCCGTAACAGGTAACACAGAAACCTTGCACTTGCACAAGCTCAAAGGGAATAAATACTAGTAAGCAAGTATCAGCACAAAAATTACATAATGTTCCTAGAAATAATACACGTGCATTACAAACTACTTAACTTTTATTAAGGTACTTGTACAAAAACCATACTACAAAGCTCCTGTCACTCAAAAAAATGATACATTAGGAAAAACTTTGTATTAAATGCTATCTTATCTTGACTAGCATTTCCAAAAAAAACCCAAAGCTTTGTCATTATCATTATAAATAGGAAGATTAGGATTTTCAAAAAAAGTACTATCTCAAAATTGCTTCAAAAATTCACATCACCCTTTACAATTAGGTCAGATTTAAACAATTAAACATTAGAGGAGAACTTAAGAAGCCTGAACTTCAGAACTGGGAGAAATTCAGGTGCACTTACATATGGCTTGGGTGTCTGGAACCAGCATTGTCTAGTGAACTCATCAGGACAGACCCTGTGTTATTACATAACAAATCTTATCGCCATTTCTGATGATTCCTAATATTATTAAGTGTCATAGAAAAAATGCGAAAGAAGTGTTTAGTTATATCAAGTTTAACATAAGGTGGTAGTTCAGGTCACATTTTGAGATAATCTAACAGGCAACCTCTGAAGGTAAGACACCAAACACAGTTCATACTCTTCTAAATAAACAGGGCAGATACATAAAAGTTACTTAGATGTCTATTTGTGCAATGTAAATTGACTCATTAATTCCTGCTGAAGCAAAACTCCAAATTTTTAGAAATTCATTCTAGCAGCACAAGTTTTATTGCTGAGCGCATTGTGTTTCAGGAGTTGGCTTAGAAGATACATATAATGTAGTATATTTTTTCTTTTGTGTTTTCTTCTCAGTCATGATCCTATTTTCCTTCTTCTCTTGATTTTCTGTAGTTTCAAGTTGGGATTCAGCTGTTAACCTATAGGCAAAGCAACCATTCTAAATACATATTTAGTTATTAAAAAACAAGGTTAAAACAAAGCTTGAAGCAAAATCAGCAACTCAGAGTGCATAGTTCAGCCATACATGAAGACAGAGCAAGTAGATTTTAAGAAAATGAAAAAAGCATTTATAGCACTCTCCTCACACTTACAGTGCATGCATTTAAAGTCTTATCAAAGCTATCTGCTGCAGTGATAACCAGTTGTGACTAGCCTTTAAATAAAAGAAGCAGTTATGCTGCCACACAGAGGAGATGAATTCACATGAAAACACAAGTCTAGGAGAAAAGAAGTCACAAAAAAATTAAAACACAAGGGATAAAGTTCAAGATGTTGAATTAATAATAGAAAAATAAATATAAAAAGGAACACTCATCTCCAACCATGTTCTGGCCTACTGCTACCTTTATCTTTAACCTTGATCATCTAAAAATATAGTGTAGTTTCTTCCTACTTCCTCCAGCTTTAAGTTACATCCTTTTTTTTAAGGACATTTAACTCTACTTGAGCCTAGAATATCTACCATAATGCTTTTCAAGTAGTACATTTCTCATTAAAAATAAAGCCGAGCTCCACTGGATGTGCAACTTAGTTAAAAATTATTCAGGTGATTCATTAAGAGAAGCTTCTAATTAGGGATATTTACTCAACAAAAATCAGTTAAACAGTTACACATAATTAGTTCCACAGCAAACAAATCACAGCAAATAAACTTCTTAAGTAACTCTTCACTCAAATTCAATGCCACTTTTCACTGTCACTTTTCTTTTAAAGCAATTGCATTATAATTGCGTGGGTTTCTAGTGGTCTCAAGAACATCTACCGATTATAGACTACCCCACAGCCATCTAGAGTTGCTTTCAATAGTGTTTTTCCAGATAAGAGCAGCTGCTGTAGCTCTTACAGCTTTTTGTAATACAGACATACTGCACAAGATGACTACTGTCAAAGCAGCTAAAATTTTGGACTTCTCCCCTAAATCTACCTTACTACTGAAATATATCACACAGCCTTCTTAGATGTTTTTAAGAAGGCTGCATGCCCTTGTCTCCATATGCTTGCCTGCAACACTCCCTCAGGAGAATGAAGAACTGAGCATTTCCCCCAGGGCCACAGTGTTGGCTCCATCACTCATATCTATGACAAGACTCATATCCCCTCATTAGCTGTTACCTCATTGCTAGCAGGTTACAACTTCCAGGTAGTCAGTTACATCATGACAAAACCCTCCATCAATTCAGGAAGAACACAGAACAAAGTCCATTGTTAGTAATATTTTCATTAGCTTTTAATCTCCAAGTTCTATCACGGCTCTAAATAGAAACAGAGAGCTTGTGCCTCTGCATCCATTTCTATGTTAGATTCCCTTGTTTTATCCTTTCTTGTACCCTCAAAAGAGTCATCTCCCCTCTCCACTCTACAAGCATTAGCTGAGTAGCCAAGATTCCCAGTGAAATGGCCCTACCAATTTAAAAACAGAAAAAGCAAGACCTCAATCATTAATGTAAAGGCCAAACAAAATCTAATCACTTGGAAACCTTTTTCCCTCAACAGCAGCACTGGGTTTATACAAAACCCTTAAATTCTGCCTTAACACAACTATTTTTTTTCCATAAAATGCAAGACACCCAGAAACAAATCCCTCCCCAACCCTTGGGTGACTGGCATCCATTTTATGCTCCAACAATATATCACAATCTGTTTCCACTTATGCCAACCTGCTCTAATCTATTTAAAACCTAACTAGGATATAAATATCCTCAAATGCCTCAAAAACCAATATAAATGCCTCAAAATTCAAGTAGGCTCTGAACTTTACTGTGGCAGACAAACAGTCCTGACTAACTGGCTGGGCATTTTGCTATTTCTTTATAGAGAGGTTTCTGACCCAAGAAACCAATTAAATTTTGGAAAGCCACAAAAAGCCACTTCCTCCATTTGTTTTACCAGGAAGCCAATGCAGGGCATAGCGTGGTTACAAGGGCACGACCCAGGACTGACCAAGTTGAGAAGGGAGCTTTTCTAAACTACCTTCAAGTTGGAGGTAGTTCTGGAAAACGCCTTAGAGATCCTGAAAAACCGTATAGCTTATCAATACACCACTACCTACTACAGAATCCCTCAGCCCCCTTGTTAGGGCATGAAAAAACATTTAACATGCCCAATATCTACTACATCTGCAGTCTCATGTGCCTCAGTTAAACTCTTAGACCTATCTACTTAGTATAATACTTAGTATTTCTGACACACAACTTAAACAGCTTTCAAGATACCAATGGGTAGAAACAAAGCTATTTCAACTCTTGTGCTGCAAGAAATGTTGGTGGAACTCAAAACAAAGTTCTTCAGTCCATCTAAGTTATACTCTCAATCATCACAAATTTCCCATAACCTGATTGATTTCAAGAATTACTTTAAATATTTGCAAATTTACATAAAACCACTGCACATGTGTACATCCACTAACTGTTAATCAGTTTAGACTCATCGTCAAGCAATTAAAATTTCCACTGATTTAAGTACATACTGATCACCTCTAGCCATTTTTTCCCCTGTCATCCCCTTGTATAAATACAAAGCCTCTCAATGCCCTTTGCTTAGAAAGAAATTTCTCATCTGTTCACAGTTACTCTTGCTCTGCAGTTCCCTGCCACCTTTCTTGGCCTAGCAATAACAGAACTAGACAAATTATTGCACAAGTCAACCACTCAAGTGCCAAAAATACTCTCCAAAGACCACACTACTGGTCTGTTCAGCTGCAGCGTCACTGCGGTTCAACACCAAGTCAAGCCTTGCACAATCATCAACTGTTACAATACCAGTGATTTCTTCTGCAGAGCTATTGGATTTTTAAGTCCACAACCTTGCTGTCTGTGACTGTTGGGCCTTTGCATTTAGCTGCAACTCATGCATAGACTTTACCACATCCAAGAAGTCCCCAGTTTCTTTGAAAGAAGCCAACATCGCAAATACTCAGATTTCATCATGACTTGCCATCTTCTAAGAAATCAGAATGCATTAAGATTAAACCAATTTCTCATCACTAACTTAGCACCATCACTAACTGGTTATTTAGTTTTTTAGTTATGCAGTCAGATATATTAACAGATACTCCTCTTTGGATTAGCTGTTTATAGGTCCATACTGCCATTTCAAACAACATCCTGAATATAGGCATAATGGGATTCCCCTCTGAACTGTTATTTCATCTTCTTATTGCCACCAAGGATCAGCTCCATAAAACACCTTGCTGTTTTGTCTCCTCTCTGATAGCTTGCCTTTCAGTTCATAAGCCATTTCCAACAACTCCCTCTTGGGAGACTTAGTAACTTCCTCTGCAGAGGAAATATGACAAAGTGAGGTTGCATTTCTTACACCTTGCTTAGATAATCCGAACTCACCATCGCTCTTCTTCAGCCTCTCCTATCAACTTTCACCACCCACTTGAACCTCCCAGCTCTTTCCTCCTCAAAAAGAGTCTCTGCCTCCCCTTTTCCACAACATGGTTTTCAAACTATTTCAGCAGATGTTACTTCTTCAGTTGCCCTAAGTCTGTTAATTGCATCCAACAAAACCTTAAACATCTGATCCAAAAACCAAAGTACCAAACCAATTACTTATGAATACTCTTATTTTGTAACATACCAGACCTCCATACTTATAGCTAATGATATTGTGAACACCAAAAAAAACCTGTAAGCAACAGTTAATCCATGAAGGAAAAGAAAGGAAGTTGAATTACAAAACAAACACACAGCTCTCTACCACAGCTGTTTAGGTTTTAAGGTGCATCCAACTTCCTCAACTACTCTAGTCTCTCCTCTCCAGCTCAATGTTACAGCTAAGATAGAAGAATCAAGAACAAGGCAAATGTGGGAGAGCTCATGAAAGAAAAGTTAAAGGAAAATTTCACTGTGCATTTGACAAACAACCTGTTCTTGCTTCCCTGAAGCGTGAGAACAAAAGATGATTCTTTCATAGTTACGTGCTCAGGTATCAGATGTGTGCAGACTCATATCTTAAACATAAAACATAAGTTAAAAGGAATGATAGCGAGGGAAGACTAAGTTCTTCTTTTTAGTAGCAGACATCAGCAGGTTGTAAACTCAAGCCATCTAACATCAGTCCAGATACTCTTTTTTTAATATACAAAAAATATACATTTCTTTGATGACAAAGACAAAAGCATTAGCAGAAACCCAAAAAAGCATTCCTTTTACCAAGACAAAAAAGGAGGCTAATTAGTGGGATAAGTTAATTTAATATCTATCAAAAGATGACTTAAGTTCTTAGTTCAAGGGAAAAACTTGATCTTTAAGAGCTAAGTTGCAAACACTCTGATGCATACAGATTATGAAAGGCAATTGCCTGTCAACACAGATGAATTAATAGCATAATTAAATATTATCATATGAATTGAAAGTTTCATTAACCCAATTTAGATTAAGAACTACTTGATTTAAGTTAACTTCACATTTGAAGCTAAAATTTGAAAGCTGGTATGATTTTTTCAGAGTTTTCAGCCTAACTCTTCACATTAATTGGATATGCAACCCAGTTGTGTGGCAGCTTTGAACAGCTCAAGGACATAGTACCATGGGGGCAAGAAAGAAAAACCATGTGAACTATCATGCTACTCATACCTTAAACATTTTAAAGCAGTAGGAACATTACCATCTTAAAGATACTAGTACACAGTTTTAAGACCTCTTTTCCTTACTCATTATTTTAGTCTTTCTAAGAAGTTTTGAGAGGTTGAATGTAGGCAGCTGGAGCTGAGGAATTAAACTGCATGCAATACTTAGGAAATAGATAAAGATATGGATAGCACAGTTCATGCAGCGAAAGAGGAGAGATGCAGGTCTTGGCTGATTGCCTCGAGCATACACAGAAGCTGACACTGACCTGGGGGCAGTTGAAGTCAAAGAGCTATTGCCATTTCTGTCCTGTGAAGTGCGCGAGTTATGATAGTCATCTCTGATTTTAATTCTTTTTCTTTCCTTTTCAGTTTCTTCTACTCTGTCAACTGCTTCAAAAGCTAGATTTTTCAGTGATGATTCAAGTGCAGGTTTTCTTGGAGAAACATCACTTTGTTCCATGGTTTTTAATTTCACCTTGGTCTCTTCCTTTGTTGGCAACTGAACAAGAGAAGTTTCTTTTGTTGAAGTGTTTCTGCTATCCAGGTATTCACAAGTAGAATCCACTGGAATCTTCTCCCTTTTCTTTTTTGCTTTAGGAACTTTAAGTAACTCTAAGGACAAGGAAAGAAGGAATATACAGTTGGCACCACAAGACTAGAGTTAACTTACTGTCCACTGAAATAGTCACACATTATTTACTAAGTAACACACTTAACATTGCCAAACATCTTGGTAGTTGTTAACCAACACATCTGGCAGGAAAACTCCCTTATTCATTCCCCAGTCTATCATCAGCTACAGAAGTTAACACAAAAAAAGCAAGTAGACTTTCTCCCCATCACTTTTATCAAGACTTTCTAACTGCACATGCTTAATGTGGATACACACTAACTTCATTTCCATTTTTGGCATCTGAGGCAAGCTTCCAAGCATTATTGTTTTCAAATACATCTCAAATAAAACCTTTGGGTTTGGGACAAGCGCCGAGAGCCATGCACTTAGCTATCTCCTCACTCATCTTCCTCCACAGATTACCGCTCCCCAGTACGCACAAATCCAGGTGCCAGTTGTTTCTCAGGAGGGCCACTGTTGGCAGAACTTAATCCACATGGGCATGAACTTGTAAATATATTTGTTTCAAATTTATTTCCAAGCTCAAATTGACAGCTTATATTCACAAAGTCAATATTTGACACGCATAAAATACAACTACATACAACTACAAAAGTGTTTCGACACTTCACTACGCATATCCAGCTACACCCTAAAGCTGAATATCTTCTGAATTATTGAAATTACTTAATAAACATATTGAGTTGAGATCCTTCAGCAGTTTAAGGTCTGATTACTTCAAATCATTCAGTTTTTATACTATATTGTTATACAGAAGAAAAACTAATGTTAAGATGGTTATATCTAGAACTACCTAACTATCTCCACAGGAGAACAACATGACTTAGAAAAGCTGAGAACAGATAGTTTTCCTTCCATAAAGAGAAAGAATATTTACCTTGAGGTTCGTATTTCATTTTTAGCTCGTCCACTATAACTCGCAAATTCATATTCTCACTCTGACAAGCTTGCAGGTGCCTTTCATTTGTGAAGAGTTTCCTTTCCACTTCCAGAACCCTTTGGCTTTCATACAAAGCTTTCATTCTCTGCAAGGATAGTTCATTTCTCAAGGTTTCAGTTTCTTTACTGAGGAGAGGTAGAAGGAAAAATTATGCATGAAGTGATCAAGATAGTCATTTTAGGCAGCCAATACAAAGTCAAATAAAGGTTATTCTACTGCACATATTCATCTGTTTACAAATCAGGAGAAAAAAATAACGCTATCTGGAAGCAATCCTCCATTATCATGAAAATTGCCACTTGAATTTGACAGAAGGCAGCAGGTTACAGAAGACCTAATGCTTGTTCTGAACAAAGCTGTGCACAGAACTACATATATAGGCATACTCAGCTAGTTGGAGAACTTCTCCCTTGACTGTTCTCTCAAGCTGATCCTCCACCCAAGTTGCATAAATATTTTGTTCTTGACAAAAGCTTTACACAAAGCTCATAGATTATCATTTGTGGTGGCCACTTATGCTAAGTTCTCAATGGAGTACTCAGTATTCTTTTCAGAAGCTGTTCATCTCAACACAAGCTTAAGATGATCATGCCTCAGCGCTCCCCAGGTACTCAGATCATATCAGTTTCTCCTACCAATGAAGCAGGAATTCCTACTCCTAGTAAGGGATACAGCCTCATCAAAAGGTTTAAAGCAGTCCCGAAGCCATCAGCTGCTATGGACTTTTTAGTTAATAGATGGATAATTCACTGCTTAACAAAAAAAAACCCAAAAAGCAGGTCCAGGATAGTCTAGTGAGAAGTCTCGGGTCTTATTATCCATATGTTAGGCTCTTTGCACAAAGGAGAAATATTGGCAATCTATACACTCTAATTAAAGGTTTAAACAAAAAAAAAATTCTTTTTTTTATTCACTACCTTACTCATATGTTACACTCAAAAGCTAATTACTAGAAATAAATTATCATAAAGGAGTTTGGCCATTATCTGTTACAGCAACAAATAGTGACAATCAGTACATGACTAAGCTCTTCTTACAAAGGACAGTTCAAAGGGACTGGGTAATATGCATTTACATATATAAGCTGGGACTCAAGTCCTTAAGCACTTACTTTGAGTTGTCCAGTTTCATTTGAAGCAAGTCTGCATAGTAACCATCTTCAGACTCTCCTCCCCTTGAACTAGTACCAGCTCCGGATTCTTCTGTGTTCTCATATAAGGTCTGATAGCAGAGAAAGGATTGAGTTGTTAACCACTAGTGACATTTCTAAAAGACATCAGCCTAGGCTTTAAGTGATTTTTTGATTCATTTCTTTAAACATTTCTTCACAAAAGCTTTTAAATACAAAAGCTCAATAGCTCTGGGCACTTCCTAGTTCCTGTGGAAGAGAACCAAATCTGACAGTTCTCTCATCTACTCAAAGAGTTATAAACAGCAAAAGAATTTCAACTAGAATTCAAGAAAATCATTTTTTCTACCTTAAAAGATAAACCATTTATCATAATTATAGGGTGTTTCCCTCAGCCTCTATTTTTGGATTTCAGCAGTCATTCTAGGTCCTGACACTATTTATAGCCTTAAGACAAGCTCACAGATGTGAAAACTGGTAAAGCAACCAAGCAATCAGCAGCATTGAAATGGGTCAAGTCTAGCTTTATGCCACTTGGTTAAACAAAGACTAGAGCACACTGTTCTGCAAAGAATAAGCCTAATGCATAAGCTCATAAACCCAAGTTCACATTCAAAGGCTGTGCCAAGAAACCATCCGAGCCGTCAGTGAGTAGGTCAGACTAAGCAAGGCTTACATCTGCACACACACAAACAACAAGTTACAGCCGTGCCTTAAGGTGCTCCCATTCCTATACCTCACCTTTGAGCATATTGACAACAGGCTGTCAAATTGCAAAGGGGAATTTAAGAGGCAGAAAAAAAACTTTACAAAAATGGTACAATTCTATCTACAAGTGTTTCAACTGTAAAGTCCAAAAATATTCACAAAAAGTTCCCTAAA
>JAUBOD010000134.1:2147855-2161832 GCA_032353885.1 Nothura maculosa
TAGAGGTTTTTTGGATGCTTCTAAGGGCTGACCGTATCAGCTACAAAGCCCTCCTATTTGCATGATCCCCAAGATTGATGCAACTTGTTTTCACAGAATGACACAAATGTTTTTCACAGAATGGTTGAGGCTGGAAGGGACCCTAAGAGATCATGCAGTCCAAACCCCTGCTCCAGCAGGGACACTCAATGCACGTGGCACAGGTGGCATCCTGCTTTTGTTTTATAGCGGCTTATAAACTTTGTCTTTTCTTTGCCTTCCTGTTTGGAGCCTACTTTTGTATAGCTCTTAAGCTCCAACTAGCAATAGCAGATATGTTCTCTTACCCATGGCTGTTAATTTTCATGGAACCTGTAGGAACTTGGTTTTCCTGCCAGAGAGCCAGCTGTGCTCATAGTCAGCAAGTTCAGTAGCTAAGGTAAGGGTCGAGCAGATGCTGGTACTGTGGTTCTGCACGCTGTTTAAGTCAATGTAAATGTGGGTTGCAGCTGAAGAATTCACTTGTTGGTTTTTCCCAGTCCTTGACAGCGCATTTGGTCAATAATAGTAGTGAAAATATTTGTGCAGGTCCTTGGAGGACTGATCTAACATGAAAACTAATCCAGCCTAAAGGATAGTAATAATACAATGTCATGTTCTGTGTTGCTGTAATGACTCCTTTCTGATTAAAAAGCTGATTTCCATGATAGCAGTCGTTCTGATTCATGACTTTCTAAGCTGTACCTTAACTGCTATGCCATTTAGACTTAATTAAATGACTTGAGGGAAATTAGAAGAATACAGTGCACATTTAATGTTTATGTACCGTAGAAAATGAGCAATTTTTTTCTTCGATTTTATGTTCTCATTGTGTTTTGAATGAATTCAGGCTCCAGCAATGGAAGGTTCAAGCTCTTCCGTATGGAATATTTACTATCTGTAAATCCAAAATGTGTGGAATAATGATTTGCCTGAGTTCTATGGCTCTTCTTTGTGAACTGTGATATATAGTTATTTGTGTAGGGTGGCATAGCAGAAAATCACTTCATGCTGTCAAGTTAGAGCTTTTATAACATTAAACTAGATCTTCCCATTTGAGATTAGTTTACAATCTGTTTGTGGCCACTGCAATATCTCTGCTCATCCTGGAGGAATAAAGAGCTGTGAAGGGCTGTTTTCAAGGCAAAGCTGAACCTCAAAGCTTGTCCATAGACCAAACTGAGTTACATGGCTTAAGTTGTGTTGTACTGCAGGTATCAGGATTCTAGGATGGGAAGCCCTTGGCCTTTAACCATAAGTACATGGATCTCCAGAGGAACAAACAGGAATTGCAGTCAAGTCCTGGATGTATGAGCACTCTATTATTACTAATTCTTTAGCATATATTTCTCTAGATGATCTACTGGGGGCTAATTCCACCTGCAGATCTGATGTGGCTTCATTAAACAAGGTATATTTAAATGAGTTTTATTGTAATCTAGTATGTTCTGGCAGGTCAGTGCAGTACCTTATAACACCACCTTTATTTTCCCCTCTTCCTCCTTCCATTCTGGAATTAAGGAATTATTAGATATGCCATAAAGGGTGTTTGCCATTGTCAAACCCATTGGACATGGACTGATTAAAGTACTGTCCTTGTTCCATCTAGCATTTTGTTTATTATTACTAATGTAGATTGCGCTCAAATGGAGATAATTGCCACAAATATTGTCAAAGCAGAAACTAGGAATCTGCATTAGCTTTCCCCTAAGATATAAAATGACAGAATCTGCTCATTTAAAGTGTAATATTAGAGTTGAGGCCTATACCTCCTGTTGTGGAAGCTGACAATTTTTTGCTTTAATTTTTTCTGCAAGTACAGTCAGCCTCAGTGTGACTCATTTTGAGTACCTGACAGTTTAACTGCTGTAAGGGCACATTTATTTATTATATTCACTAAATTACTCACTTGAACATGCTCTTGGGCTTACTGCTTTTCTTTGAGTGCTGCTTCCTCCAGGGTGTCAAATCTTATGCTTTGCCCACTTGGGCATGAAGTTCATCAGCTTCTTCATGTTTATACAGGACTTAGAGTTGCCATCTGCCTGGATAAGAAGCAAAATTTCCTTGGTAAGCTATGCTGAGCTAACAGTTTGCATGCTGTAAAATGCTCTACTGTTAGCTGTGCTCATCAGCCCAGCAGAGAAGTTCTTGCAAGAGACTAGCACGAGTGGATCCACACGTTGTTTATGAAAATTTTCCTTTCCTATTATGTTGCACAAAGTTTAAGTAAAGGCCTTTTTGGTCTGTGCTGACTGAATTAATATTTCCCATCTCTGATCCTATGTGCTACAGATGCTTTCAACATGTTTTTGACCTCTTCAGTCAGCAAAACGTTGACCCATGTTGATTGATTCACCCATCCTACTGAGTCTTTACGTGTTACCAGTGTTTGACCTTCACTCATACTCTATCCATAGATCTCTTGGACCTTGATCTCCTAAAATACTGTCTGCCCTATTGCTTTTAAGTTGAGGGAAAACCTGCCCCTCTCAACCTTAAAACAAATATTTATGTATATGCTGTTCACAGTTTAGGTGATGATCAGAATTCGAAGATGGAAAGCTTTAATTTTAACAGACCTCAAGGTGGGTCTTTACTAATCAATTCTGTGAATGTAACTCCTAATTCCTATTTAGAGGTTTGCTGAGTTGTAAAATACTTTTTCTCTGAAGCCACATAAAAGCCTAGAAGTGTTTAAGTTAAACTGAAACTGTTTTTAATCTAGAATCTGTAGAAGGACAGTTCCTAAAAGCTTTTATTATATAAGAAATTAGTGGTTGCTTCTAAATGAGCTTGTGGTTCTATTGTAGTACTGTATATTTGCAAAAGAGCATTTGGTTAATAGATATTTGCAAGCGCATGTTCCATGGGCTACTGGAGCACTTGATCAGGTGGCAGGAGTTGTTGCCAACAACAGCACTTAGGAAATTTCAAGTGTTCACTGCTAAACTTTGTTCCATACCTGATAATATTGTTCTTTGACTTCATGGGGAGTGTTTAAGCTAAAGACTATTTTGTTTCAAAGACTTCCCACAAACAGTTAACGTGATTAAAGAATGTGTCAAAATATATGTCCTACATCCCATTTAATTGTCACTTCTGGAAGAAGATTGTGCAAGTTATAGTTAGGGTTGCTAGTTGCATAATTACTGTTGTCTAATGTCTTCAGCTGAGCCTGATGATTTGGCACTCTTCAGATGTTAAGATATTCCCATAGCTATTGGGAGATGTATGGTCCTGATGGTGGACTGCACTCAGCTACTTAAGCAGTTTGTTGTCAGGATAGCCAGCTTTCTGGTTTTCTTTAGGAGATTTTAAAATCTATATTTAATGGCAGAAACCCTAAATACTCCATACGCTTCATATGTTACTCTGTTCTGTCTGCCTATTTTATTTGCATCATTGACACTCAGGTGCTGCAGCTAATTTTGGACTTAGGGAACAGGAACACTTTACAAGTTCTTCATACTTAACCTGTCTCATGTGATGATTAGAAGGACTTTATCCATCATGTCAGGTAACTTGGCCTTAGAATTCTACTGTCTTTCCATTCTCTCTTCTTGTCATTCATTTTTCTCATGGCTTGTTCTCAGCCACAGTTCTGTAAGATGAACCAGTCTCGCTTAGTCTTTGACTTTAACTGTATGTCTCTACTACAACAAAGTCCTAAAGTATCCTTATTGTCAAATAAGTCCTTTTAATGTTTCAAGGTTTTCTGATTTTGTTGTTTAACTGGACCAAGTAATGTAGCTTGAGGCTTAAATTCATGCACCTCTCACTGCAGAACATGATAGTGCTCTGAAGGAGTACCTATACACACTATATTTAATGTTTGATGAAACTGAGGTTCTTAAGTCCAAGGGATTATGAACCTTATGGAAAAAGAAGTGGGCTGGAGACCTGGCATGTTTGTGCCCCTGCAAATACCTTGAATAGACTGAAGCAGTTGCTCTGCTGACTGCTGTGCTGCTTTATGTGCCGAGGGACTTGGATAGTTCATACAGCATGAACATTGTAAGTTGGTTGAAGCTGGTATAGGATGTAGTTTAAGCTCTTCTTTCTTTATAGCTTTTAATAACCATTAGGAACTGTCTTGGCAGTTACTTCCTAGTTGGAGACTAGGATCCCCAATTAAGGCTTTTCCTTATGCAAGCTTCAAATGTGGTGGGAGGAGTAGGAAGACTCACCCACTGAGTCAGTTGTTTACCACAGATTTTATTTTATTTGAGAGCTGTTGCAAAAACTATGTACACCTTTGTAGTAATATAGCTGCTTTATTCCTGCTTTTCCTTCGGGGGGAACAGAATCAAATGCGTTTCATTTTTAGGCAGAAAACTGGCCAAAGTTGACATAATTAACACTGCTTCCAACAGAAGATAAATTAAAATGAATTGGAGCACATTGGATTTAATCTTTTTGGCTGGCAGCTTCAAACAAGCCAAGTGTTTGAAATAGTTAAGTGTGGAGCACCTGCCTCTCCTCAGGAGTCCTGACGATCTCAGCCTGCAGTAGGGGCATTCAGAACCAGACCTACCTTGGCTATGAGTTAATTCGTTGTTTTAGGATTTTTAGCCTGTTCTATGCATCTAATGTAGAGCCTAGAATTCACTTTGGCTCTAAGCTGTTTCTTCCATCATCTTTGTTTTCAGTCGTCTGGTTTCTGGAATTACAGGTGAGTGCAAAAAGTTAATGCATAAAGTACCCATTAGATTTGGATAGAAATTGGCGTTATTGGAAGTGTCTTTCTGTCTGTCTTGGGAGATAGAACTGCAAAGGGGAATTTCAAACATGGTGAAGATTGTGAGTGAACTTGGGTTTTGTGCTTTGTTAAGCATTGAGCTTGTAGTTGAGAATGGAGAAAAGTGTTTTTCGAATTAGAGTTCATAATTTAGTCCAATTCCTTTTAAATATAGAAACTTCTGTTTTTTTTTTTAAATATGTGTCTCCAGTGGAAGCTATTTGAAATCACAAGATCTGTGTTATTTATATTTGATTTGTATATGCTTTTGGAATACTCACTGAAATGACTGATGTGGCTTTCATGCCAACCTGGAAAATACTATGCTTGTGTATAATTCTTTCATTGACAACCCTCTTATTAATAATTTCAGTAGCTTGTTATTTCTTGATGTGGTGGATGTTCAATAGATATAATTATGAAAGGACAAGGCCCTTGACCTATGCTGATTCCTGCTTTTCAAGCTGAGATCTCAGGTGTTTGCCATCATCTTTAATGTTTAAACTGTCTTTTTGTATTTATGCTGGATGATGATATGAAAGTTCTATACAATTGAGATAAAATACTGAAATTGAAACATTATTTACACTGGTGCTCTACAACCAGTCTTCATGAGGACAGTCAGTAGGAAATAAACATTAAAGGTGGGAACTCAGACTCCAGATTTTCAAGTACTGTATAATGGAGGAGTCGCAGAGAAAACCAGGGTTTATATCCTGGTCTAGTTAATGAATTTACTCTGGTCAGGTGATGATGTCTCAGACAGTGGCTATTTCAGCCTCTGTTCCACCATGGGAAGTGGATGCATTCCCAGGGAATGTGGAAATAGCCTAACATCTGAATCAACAGCTTAGGAACAGAGAACCTACAGAAAGAACTATCCTAGAAACTAGTCCTAAATTAAGCCTTCAGTGGAATTTGATTTTTTTGCTCAAAATGTTACATATCTCATTTGGAAATTGTTCCTCAAACAGCATTAAAGGCTTCAAGAAAAGTATTTTAAAGAATAGATAGAAGAAACCATGTTAACTTTTCAGCAGCCTCACTGACATTTGTTTGTGCATGTGTAGTTTTGTTTTTGGTTTTTTTTTAAATTCTTGCTGTTGAGATAAACTTTGGCAGCATTGTGTATATGCTGTGGTATCCACATATTTATACTTACAGAAAGCATAAGTGAAAACTGAAGCGTATATGAAATTCTGTGTTATGTGATCCATCCTTGTGTAACAGTGCATATCTTTATTGCATTAAAAGATCATAATGCTCTACTGTTATATCTTCTGAAGAAAGTTGTAGTTAACCTGCTCAGAAAGATGTTTCTTCCCTAGAATAATGTGCCTTAAGCAGAAGCAGTTGCCATATGCCAAGCAAGCTCTTGGGGATCATGTCATATAGGTTCTTCTTGACTTTAAAGCTTCCTGTTGAGCTCCTGTCTCAGCCTGATGTGTGGATTGAGGGATGGTTGTGTGGGAGAAGGGGCAGGGGACTCGAGTGTGCTCTGGGCAGGGGCCACTCATGGGCTCCTCACCGGGACCAGGAGGCTACATTTTGCTACTGAGATGGACCTTGTGTGAGTCGCCCTTTTCTGTGGGCTGCTGACATGGCCTGGGTTGCTTCTCCTCAGAAGGAGCCTAAGAACAACCTCTCAGGTTCTGCTGTGCAGGGTGTGGAGTTGTCCTGCCTTGGGATTTAAACACAGGCCCTGTGGGAATGTCTCGTCTTGTCCTGAAAGATACACCAAAAATGGAAACTTGAAATTTCAGCCTTTCCACACAGTATAAAATGAATTAGTCACTGTATTTAAATTTATTTGCTTACTGCCAACTACCACGGAAGTCTCTATTAGTTCACACTTGATTATTTGCAGATATTTTGTCATATGATTATATTGCTTTGATATCATGAAACTTGAGTTTTCAAGGTCTATCTGTTTGATTTCAAACTATCTATTTGATTTCAAAATATACAACCACACACTGAATTTCACTGTGAAATTATGGCACTATTCTTAAAGCTTATTGAAGTAGCTCATAGCAAATTTGTAACTTCATCAAGTCCTAAGATCTAGGGTGTTTTCTTAGATTTTTTAATAGTCTATGCAAAATGATTTCATAATCTGGTTAGGACTATTAAAGTGAAGATCTCCTACCTTTGATGGAGGAGAAAAACAGTGAGCAAAACTCAGAAGCAAACAAGACATGGCTAAATTCAAAAATGTTTGCATAGGTGTTTTAAATGTAGCAGACATCAGAGGGAAGATGTCAGAAAAAGCACTGAGGGGCTGCTGGGAGCTGGAGCTGCAGGTGACTCCTCCGGTGGGTAGTCCCTGACCTTGCTGCCATCCTCCTTTGTGCCATTTTGCAGATCAAGTTCTGCCTCGCATGAATTAGACCCACCTGATTTCTAACACTGTGTTAATGATGCCTTGTCCTTGTGTGTGGACAAAACACGGAGTTTCAAGTAGCTTGTTCCACTACATCATTAGTGCTTGTGTAAGGGAATTAGTCTTGATCTTCCCCACCCAAAAGGAACAGGAATAAAATGCTTCATTGCTAAATATTCCAAATACTTCTGCTCAAATTTCTCACCATGGTAGAGTGTGCACAGAGCGTAGGTAGTTTGAGTTTGTCCAAAGAAACCTCCTTGACAGAATGCTGAGTGTGACAAGTGCCCTGCTGGGCTCCATCAGAACAGTGTGCGGAAAGGCTCCTCTAGAGACTGATTTAGAGAAAGCCCCAACTTTGTAGCTAAGAATTAAGGGTTTATCAAGAGTGCTGTTTGCCTTAAGAGTTTATAAATACTGCAGTTTCTTGGTGCCCATTCTGGGAGGTGTCTTTGTGTCCACTGGATACGGAAAGGCAAGTACAGTAGCTGTTTTATGAACTGTTGTGGTTAGTCTTCGAACACAACCTTGGATGAGTTCAAATTCTGTCTTTTGTTTTGGCCACAGTAATAAGGTCTGGCAGCCACTGAAAAAGGCTTTTGCTGAATGGAACTGGTGTGATTTACAGTTCAGGATGATTCTTTTCAACATAATGCTGAACGCTTAAGTAATACACGTCCGCTTTCAGATTTAGTAGCTCACTATCCCTTATTTCATGACATTCTTTCAATGCTAATTGCCAGTAGATAGTCAGATATCCCTCTGGCAGTGTTCATGTATTGGGATCATGGTGTTTAACTGCTTATGTTAGGGCAATTGACTGCCAAATTCTTATTTCCGCATGAAAGAATCTATCAAAACTGTAAGAGATAATACCTGAAAATGTCAGGGCTTAATTAAGGTGGTAAGTGGTTTATTTACTATAGTGTAGGTAGGTGTGATGTTATCAAAGATAAACTGCTTGAAAGGGATTTTTTCTTTTAATAGAAAGCCAGATAAATAGGTAGCTGATAGATCACTTTGGGCTAGGCAGTTTTTAAACTCCAGTATGCATTTGAAGTCTTTTTTGATGGTCTTTGTAAGGAACAAGGAAGTACTGAGCACACATGGTATAAGACTGACAGGAACAGTCTCGTGCAAAAAAGACCATCTAAGTATGCTACTTGAAAATTGCTTTTAACCTTCAGTATTTCTAGTGCAGATCTGACGGTGGTTAGTCAAAACCCCCATACTTTAAGGGTTTACATTCTGCAAGGAGATTTTGCTTGGATATCACAACTTCCATGCTGAGTTCATCTGTAGCTCATTAGGTTTGAGCTACATTCCTTGAATAACTGTTCAGTTCTGAGGTCTAAATATATCCAAACTCAGTGATCAAGTCTGTTTATTCCAGGATCATGTTCTGCTTTAGACTTGGTGATCAGGTTAGGGAAACTGAAAACCAAGAAGCAATTTTCTTATGCTGATATGAGATTGAACTTGGTCAGCGGTTTATTAAGCATAGATACAAGCAGGAGCGGGGTTTAGTTTGCAGAGAATTTCTGCAGTCCCAAGCAACCCAATATTGAATTTAGGTATTTGCTCTTTATTTTTGCCTGCTTCTTGTTTGTACAGGTAATTCCACAGCAGATCTCTCTTCCACTGCTCAGGGTTTTTCCTCATTAGCTATTTCATGCACTGGCATGTAGTAGAAGTGGGAACTGCTGCAGGTTACTCTGGGAGGCCTTGAACGCTATGAAAAGAGTAGATTATAAGTGAATACTCGTTGTGGCCTATAGACCACAATCTGGAGGTAGTAACCTCAGCAAATCTTCCTTAGGAACAAGTGGAGATATTACCTCTGCTTTGCTTCTGGAAAAAAAAAAAAAATCAGAAAAATCCTTGCTGAGAGTGCTGGGAATGCCAAGTATCATACAGTATGTGCAGGAGCAGTCTGAGCCCTTTTGTTCGTTTTGAGCCACTTGAAATTTAGGCCTGACATATTAACCCTTCATACAGCATGCAGATGAGCACTATGTTTTTGTATTCATGGAACCATTCTTTACATGTGCAAGGGAATATAGGAATACAAGTTTTCTAATGCTTTATACTTGTGCTTCTAGTACTGTTTTATACTTGAAACAAGTTCAGCAAGTGATAGGAGCAAAAAGTTTTATATTGTGCCTCACAGCAAGCACTAGAGGCGAGTGGAGAAGACAGCAGTGTTGCCCTTGGATTTTGCATAGTCGGCAGTGCTGGAGGAGTAATAAACCCCAGAAGATGTATTTAGCTGTATAAGGCACAGAAAGCCTGAAGCCCTTCTGTACAGTACAAACTCAGAGAGTTTTTGGAGTCTTTGTTGAGGTTTTTCTGTTGCTCTGTTGATTTGGGCTGAGTGGCTCTTGTGTAGCACTGACCTGTGCAGCCTTGGGCCTGTCCTCAGTAGCCACCACACATTGGGCTATCGGCACCATATCTGTAGGGCTTGGGGAACATGGGGCATTTTGGTCAACTTGTTACACTTACTTAACTTGCCAAACTATTTGAATTGTTTCTGGAGCACTTTTTGGTAGAGGTGGTTTCTTTGACAACATGAGCATCACTTTAGTGCTAGGGTGACATGTCTAACCCTCGATGGTGCCAGCCTCAGCAGGTACTTTGCAGGTCAATTTTGCATGAAAATGCCTAACTACTCAACTCCTCAAATGCAGGAAAAACCTAAAATCTAGGAAAGGAAAAGGTAACTCTGTCTAAAATAGTGTAATATTCATTTAAGGGGGCAAGGTGTCACTTTTCATTTTTTTTTTTGTAAATAAGCTTCTGAGTCTTTAAAATGCAGTGAAGAGTATGAAATGTTTACCTGGTCTCTCTTGATTAATTCCCTTTAGTTTGTTACACAATGCAGAGATGAATGAGACTTCTAGTGTTCCTCATATTAGCTGTAATGATTTTTCAAGTGTGCTATGCACTTTCATACTTCATGTAATTGGTTAGGAGAGAAAAGTCTACTGCTGTTTTTTTTTGGTTTTTTTTTTGGTTTTTTTTTTTTTTTAAGAAGAGTTTAAAAAGACAAAATGGGAATGCTGGAAATGGTTTTAAAACATCTGTGCTCTGGTCCCACTGGGCTGGTTGCTACTCTTATGCTGGTTAATATAAGGCAGAAGTGTTTGCTCAAGTTGTTGCTTTTCTTGTAGTCTCATTTCCAGGGCTATCTAAGGCCATCAACGTGTTCATGGACTTGTGGGATGTCACTGAAGCAGCAGCTTGCATCTTCAGAAGACCTAATGAAGCCACGTGAGCTCTTTAGCTGAGACACTTAGTAGTTTTGAGCTTCTGTTTTGACACAATGTAGTTTATCTGGAGGAATGAATCATGTATTTGATAGAGAAGTGGGAAGAAAAGATCAAAAATTGAGCCTGTCTCGCTTATGGTGGACATGTGATTCACAGCTTGGCAACTGCTGGCCACAGGAGAACATGGAACTATTGAAGTTTTTCCAGACAAATATGTCTTTGAACAGATATTTTTTAAAAGTTTTTCTCAACCCCATAAAATCACCTTTGGATCAAAACCTCTCGGGCTTGGAAGACATGCTCCTTGATTAAAACAGGATGCCACATTGCATTCTACCAGGTCCTTTGGAGCCCGTGTAACCAAAAGCCAGATCTAATTATTTCACACTTTATGTAGCATCATAGTGAAGTTCTGCCAACAAAACCTGGTGGTGAGGGATCCTGGTTACCAGCATCTGCAGTGTGAGCTGACCTGCATATGGGATGGGGCAGCTGTGATGCTTTGTGCTCTTCCTGAGAGGGTTTTAGGTTATTGTCAGAGTCATTAGCTGTAATTCCTTCTGACAGATCTCTGCACTTCCAGCTAGTAGATAAGTTCCTGTTTGTATTCTTCAGTTGCTCAAATGGATATCTTGAGAAATTTTCTCAGGTAAGAAACGTCCTCAAAGCAGTTCTCAACAGGTCTCAGCTCTAGGGTTCATTTAAGAATTGACATTAGTTTGTGGATTTAAAGTAAATTAACAATTATGTGGTAATTTTCTTTATTCTCTTTTCTTTTTCTTTAATTCTAAAGGATAGAAAATACAATCACACACGTAGGATGGAACTGAGTCCAGTGTAAATGAGACTGCTTTCCAATCGATGATGGGATGAATTCTGAAACTTTGAGTATATGGCAATTTTTAAACCTATTCCTCTGTATTAGACAGCTGAGAACTGCATCTTCTATTTGGGTAACAGTATTTTAACAGTCAAAGAAATTAAATGTGTATTATTTATTAAGTATCATTTATTTAATTATTGAAAAATAAATACAACAAGAGGAGATTAAGTGCCGGATAAACAGAAAGAAGTGCCTGTACACAGTTAGCCTGCCTAAATCCTGCTAGTGGTGTCTTTATTCTGCTATGTGCTTTCTGTACTGTATGATATTTATTTCTTCTTTACATGTAGATGAAGCTTGTGGTTGTATAAATATTATGGTTTAGTGGGAATTAATATCTGTATTCATATAGATAGACAGGCATACATATGTGTATTGTCATGTATATAGCATAAAGAATCAGTTGCTAAGATAATGAATTCAGTTATGGGAGTGGGGGAGGACAAACAAGCCATTTTAATCCCCATCAGTATGTCTTTTTCCTATACTCTTGAGTAATGAAGTATAGTGTGTGTATTAAAGGGTGGAAAATGCTCATTCAGGTTGGAGAAACTAAATAAAAATATTGACATGAACTTTGTGGTTTTATCTCCTGCTGAGGTTGGTAGCTGTCTGTAGGTTTGTGATGAAGTTACTTGAGGCTGCTGTAGGCCAGACATCATAAGAGGCATGAGGCGATTTGAAGGTAGAATGAGAACTTTGAAGTTGATCAGCATGAATTGTTTCTGATGCTTGGGCACTTGCAAACCTTGCAATTGTATTTTCTGTGCAAGCTGTGGCTGCATCTATCCATATAACAGACTGCAGTGCATTATAAGCAGCACACCTTGATACATCAGGATGCGCATTGAACTCTGCTTTTTTCAGTCATATCCTTGTTGTGACACCTTGAACAAGTCATGTCATTTGTGCCTGTCCTGTAAGGAGGACAGGGCTGTTTTCCCAGAGCAGTTAATGCTGTCTGAAGACTTGGGTCATGTGTGTTATGTGCTGGCTCTGTCTTCAGCAGGAGACTGGGGGCCAGTTGGCTGTTTGTTTAGGCAGGTCAGGCAACAGTGACAACGTTAGCCAAGTTTAACTCTCTACTGGACTAACACAAATTGCAGACTAACACAAATAAGCAGTACTTGTTTCCTAAATCTTAAGAGCATTTAGTCACAGTAGACAAGTGAGCACAAATCTCTGTGCATGTGATAATAATTTTAACCATAAACCACGCAGGAAAAGAAGGCTTCTTATGCTGGCTCCTTCTTAAGAAGATGGTTTTAAGTGATGTATGGGACATGTTGGACTACCAGATATCATAAAAGAATGTGTGAGCAGAAAGGGGTAAAATCATAGATGTGTTTTGTTGCAAGTGCGGACGAAAATATCAGCAGGGAAAGCTTGTGTTTTGCATTACCCCATCATGTGACTTATCCTCGATCCCATGAATTTTTTGTAGTTTCCAAGGGGAATGTAATTAGAATGTGGACCTCCATTTGGTATAATTGAAAAATGTTTAGAAAAATAAATCACTAACAGCTAACTTTTTTAGCTATTGCTTTGAAATTCTCTAATTGGATTATTAGCAGATGGTGCCATTGCCATTGTCTTGCCTCACAGCAGTCTTTGCTGAAAAATAAAGAAAAAAGCCCTCCTTATGCTTAATTAGGGGACTGTTTCATCTGGAAAATGTTGCCTTTAGTAATCTGCCTCATAGCTATTGTCAAATAGTGGTAAATTAGGCAATTGGATTGATTCATAGGTCTTTGCTGCGGAACATGCATTGTAACTGGGTTGCAGTGAAATGTAAAACTGCCACCTTGCCTAGTAGGTAAAAAAAGACCCAGAGTGTCTCCATGTCTCTCTACCTCATATTTGAGGTCCCTACCAGGGACTACCTGATTTCTTCCTCCCAAAGGTGATAGGCAAGATTGATTCTCTTCAGTTTGAGTAAAAATGCAGTGTCAATGTGACTTTTAGATAGCTTAGCTCTTTTCCCCTCGTTCTTTCCTGCTTCATGAAAAGATGGTCTTAGTCTTTCAACTGGGACATAAACTGTCTGCTAAGTTCAGTCATTGAATTGCACAGATGATTCAGTTTATGTCTCCAGAGGAGCAAGTTGGGCTTGTAACTGTTTTGAAATGTTGCTTTGTCTAGATGGTGTTGTCCAAGAAAAATTGATTATTTTCTATTAAGGGATATTTTAAGCCCATTTTTACCATAAATTTGTAGATGGTAACCGTTGTGTTGGATAAATGGAGTGTCAGCTTTGGAAGGAAAATTGTCCCTTCTTGGAATAAACTTGCTTAATAGGGTTGAAGAGAAGGTCAAGTTTGTGAGAATTCTCCCCAGAGTCTCCTTAGGGGATCATGAAACTACTATAGCTAAGAGTGGCTAGTGCCCCTTCAGGTTTCCTCAAGTCTACAATTCTCAGACTACCTAAATTTTCTAAATGCTAAGAGCTCCATCAGTAAAACTTCTGAGCTGCCAGTACATGAGGATGGAGCCTTGGCAGCCTTGACAAGGTTTGGTACTTTGTGCCCTGTGGCAACTGGAGCAGCACTTAGAAATGTTGAATGCCTGTAGCAGCATGGACTGTATGGATATAGCATGCTGTTACAGCAAGAAGGTGGTGGTGACCTCCTTTGTCATTTAATGTGACCAAATACTAGAGGTAAGTGGCGGGGCAAGGCTG
>JAUBOD010000134.1:2173864-2184559 GCA_032353885.1 Nothura maculosa
TGAAGAATCTCTGATGACTGTTGGAAAATATGCCCAAAGAAATGCTTTCAAAATGCATAGGCAAAAATCTGTGGGTTTAGGTGATGCTGACCTACTGATGGTTGTTTAGTTGTACTGAAAGCTTGTCAGATTTTCTTTAAATCAGTAAACCTATGTTCATCTTCTTGCAGTTGATTCTGATGACTTGAGTTTTGATTTTTTTAGTGACTTGGCTGCAGGTTTGTGGATTAAAGGATGAGAATTAGGTTTGTTGAGAAAAATTTGTGGAGCTTTGTGGTAGGACTTGCAACTTATTCTGTAGCTTCTGAGCTCATATTTGAAGGATAACAAAGAAGACTGTTTAAGAAAAACTTGATTTAGTTCAGTCAAGTTAAAGATAAAAACTATGTGAACAACTAATTTATAGCTCTCAAATACTTAGAAAATGTCTTGAACCTGTATGTCCACAAACCTGTATGTTCAGCATACTTGTCTGCTTAGATTGACATGTAGTCATGGTAAGTTTGAGTGATACATGACAGTCATCTAGGAGAGTTTCTCCTGTTTTGGAGATGGAGGTGGTATTTTGAGTGTTGTGAGGTCACTGTGTGTGGGGTGTGTGTGTGTATGCTTTAGACTAACTGATGTCAATTGTCTAGAAAGGAGTTTTTCTCTTCATCCTGGTTCAGTGATTAGGTAAAACTGCTTCCTTCCCTGTACCTGAAGTGTTTTGAGGGAAAGAAAGTAGAACAGATGAACCTAGGGGGCTACCTGTTGTCCTACACATCTGTTGCTAAGACTCCAGTCTAAGTCACTACTCAATTATGCAAGTGAGTAGAATGTTTAAGATGTTCCCACCTGAATTGCTTCCAAGATAACTGCATGTCTAAGAAGTGAAACAGGCCTGGGTTTGGTAAGTTTAGATGACCCAGAGCTTTCTGGATGACTTCTCTTGGAAACAGTGCTTGCTGAGCTCCTTTCTTACCTGTGTAACACTGGTGAAATTGCTGTCTTGCCTTGTATATGGTCTGTACAATGTGCCAGAAGTTACAAAAATAGGTACTTTGTTTTTTGTGGAATGCCCTGTTGAAGTATCCACACATTCTTAATTGAATATTGAATATTGCCATTTTTCCTGCACAAGGAGAAATGCAATATTGCTGTGTTTTATGCAGTTCATATGTAAAATACCAGAAAGCTTTTGCAGTATGTCTCTCCCCTGAAGCAAAATCAGCTCAAACACTTGAATTAGGAGAGGAAAGCTCCAAGAAAGGAGCCCTCAAGGAACTGTGATCTGGGAGGTGCTGTATCAACAGAGATATGCGAAATCAACAGGAAGAGCTGCTGCAGAAAAGGGCCTTGAGGATGGATCCAGCAACCCCGAAATGCCCAGGAGCAACAAGTCTGGGTATGACCTGCCATCCCCACCCTCTCACCACTGCTATCTGCCAAGAAAAGCAGCAGAGTTTTCTGGTTCAAGTTCTTATTAGAAGTGGTTTGGAACTATAAGCAGCGGCTGCCCTGTTTGATTTCAGCTCTGTTGGGGGAAATACAATAGTGTGCTATAATTATAAAGAAAAAGGATGGCATCAAAGCTACGAGACTCCATTATCTTCCTAGCTGGAACAATGTGCAGACCCCACAGTTTTTGGCTCATTGCATTGAAAGTGTGGTGACTCATAAAATCTTAGCCTTAGGAGTGCTGTTCGTGCTGATAATCAGTAGTTTAATTAACTTAAATCTCTGAAAACTAATGAAACTCTAACAGAGAGATTTATTTGATTTTGTTTTTTCCCCCCTCCTGTAACTGACTCTAATTGACTAGGAGCAGGCTCATTTGGTTTTGCTGCAAGATGAAACAAGCTGGCTTGGACTCTCTGCCAAGGTGGTCGCGCTCATACCTCTTGACCACCGAGAAGATGCTTATGGATGCCAAGCTATGAGTAAAAAACAGTCCAGGGATGAGTCCAGCGAGAAGACTGAGAGAAAGAAAGAGCACTTCAGAGCACGTTTACCCTCATCTTGTTGTATCTGGTATCAACTTTGTAATAGGGAGTGGTGAACCAAAAGAACTGTCAACACTGGACCAGACTGTTTGGCCTGTTGTGGGTGAATGGATATTCCCTTAACAGCTGAAATCGCCAGCAACTTGGGTGGTGGCTTCCTAGACATAGACTTAGGCAGTTCCCAGGAATCTCCAGTTTCTGAAGAAACCAGTAGTGCTGGGTGAGGTGTGATGCTTCAGATAAGGAAGAGGGTGTTTGAATCACTTGGGTCACAAATTTGCATGCGAGTTGGACAGAGGTCTGTTTTGTTTTCAGATTTATTTTGAAACCCATCAAAGTTCCTCATACTTAACTATGTTTCTATATTGCAAAGGCGATCTTCTGTAAGGAGTTTTCCAGCACAATTTGAGCTGGACTAAAAGAAACTGCATGTGAGCAATCGCATATAATTCACTAGATAATTCACTGTACTATTTACTCTTCTTATGCTACTAAAATGAAGTATAGCAGCATATTGATAGAAATGGCTGTTAACTTTTTCCCTTACGTTGATGGGCTGATTTAAGGTGCTCAAGAACAATTGTTTTGAAGGCTGAGGTGCTTGCTTTCCCACAAGGATCAGGCACAATAAAATGTAATAAAAAAAAGACAAGATGATGTCACAGATAATGCTTGGATAACAGACCTTCATGTTGGCTCCAGCAGTTGCTTATGAACAGAGTTGACTCATCTTAACATATAAATCTTGTTTTCTTTTCTTTAAAATACTTCAATCCTCTTAAGTATCTAGGTACATTAGATCAGCAGCAAGTCTGTGCACATCTTGGTGTTAAAATGCACTTTGCAGTGGCAGGAGAGGAGTAAAACCTACATAATGAGTGGGAAAGGAGCAGTGAAAGCCATTTACCCTCGCAGAGGTAATAAACTAACACCTGTTCTAAGGCCCTTTGCTCCTCTTGCTGCCATTTAGTTTGTGGCAGTACAAAAACATGAGTTAGACCCTGGACTTCGTAATACCACGTCTGTATCTCTTACAGTAGGTAAAACACA
Organism: Nothura maculosa; assembly: GCA_032353885.1. Taxonomy (NCBI): domain Eukaryota; kingdom Metazoa; phylum Chordata; class Aves; order Tinamiformes; family Tinamidae; genus Nothura; species Nothura maculosa. The sequence continues at coordinate 2,176,900 of JAUBOD010000134.1, forward strand.
TAGCTTACATGAATCATATTTTGAATATGATAGCTATTCTACATTAATTTATGTAGAAGAGGAAATAGCAATGTTGCTGGGGAGTCACAGAACTGCCCTTGTTATGTGGGTTTTTAAAGAAATGGTTGCATTTTTTTCTTTTCATACAAATTACAGAAGTCATCATCTAGCATGGCTTTGCCTATGCTCTACAGAAGCATTGATGGCAGCATTGCCAGAGTAAAGAACTCATCTGCAGGATTGTTAGAAGCATCCCCTGGCTTCACTGTCTCATCTCTGAGCAAGAAAATAAAAACAAAGGCAGCCCTTATTTATTTTTGCTGTTTACCTTCTGGAAAAAAAAAAAAGTTGTTTTGTTTTGGCACATAGTGTATTCTTGAATAATCATTGCAATTGGCATACTAGATACTGCCAGAGCAATGATTTCTTGATCTGTTTGCTGTAGCCCAAGTTGTGCAATTACCAAGATGTACTTGATGGGCTACACATGCATTTATGTGCAAGCACTGATAGAGACTTATTTTCTCAAGCAGCAATTATATAGAAATGCAACCTGCAGATAGCAATATGAACTGGTGAGAGGCAGTGAACTACAAGGGAAGACACAAATGACTTGGAATTGATTTGTTGAGTGTTGTATATTCACATGTATTGGGAGTATGAGTTTCCTCTGAGAAGTGAAACTGGATTAAAAGCGTGCACAAACTAAGCAGATGGGTTTATAATCACAACTTAATTCAAGTTTGTGTTGTGAAATTAAGTCATCCTCCATTGCCCCCGAAACTCCCAAATATTCTTGTGTACCAGTCTATGAATACTTAACTGAGGTACATGGAAAGATTGTTTGGTTTTCAGGGTTCATTCTTGAAAGACTTCATTCTCAAAAAGATGCTATTGCAGAAAGTGTTTCACTTCAGTAACTAACAGGGAAATTTATGAGCTGTTAAGCCTTTGCCTTTTCTAGGGAAAAGAATGAGAAACTTGACATGTCAGTGACTGCTCATACAGCAAATGAAGCACCGGGGCTCCCTTCCCAAGGTGATGTTTGGGACCTCTCGGGCATTGCAGAGGTGACCACAGGGTGTCTCAGGTACCCAGTTAGTGGCCAGCTCAGAAGCGTCGCCCTGAGGGGCCCGTCGCACTGGGCACCACGTTGGCTGGGCTTCATCTTGGTGTCAGCTTGTGTTGGTGCAGCCTGCCAATTAAGTATATACCACTTAATAAAATAGCAAAGATGTTGGAAAGAAAAATACTGTGTGAGAGGTAGACAGGCTCCCTAAGAGAAAATGAGGGATTTAATTGGGCAACTTGTAACACAAACAGGAATACCAGCAGTGACTTGGACAAATGTTATGGAGTTTGACTGTGTTGGTTGAAAGCTGAGCTTTTTTTTCCTCTGGATATTTCCCAGGAAGTGTCATTGAAGCCCAGCTATGTTATATGCAGGCGGAGCTGTTCTGGCCTGCCTTGAACACTGAGGAAATGCAGGTTGTTGAGGTGTTAAGGCACCTCAAGTTGCTGGGGAAAATAGGGTGGTTTTGAATTTTCACCAAGTTCTGCAACTTCAGTGGGTCCTGGTACATGGTAAATGATACAAGAACTTATATGGCAGTGTTTTTGCAGATATGGGGCTGACGCTTTTGAGAATAGATACTTTTCCCATCCTTGACTCGTTTGAATTTTTAAATCCATTTGCCCTGTCTTAGACTACATAGAATAAAGGAATGCCTTAAGCAATATAAATCCTGTAGCTCATGCCACTTCCTGGTAACTTTTGCCATCAAGCTTTTCCAACTGTGGTTCTTGATCAGATCTTTGTTACCTTCATTCTATGTGTCATCTTACTTCATGCACTCCAAGACATCAACAGTCTTATTTCAAAGACAAATGAGGTAGAGTTAAATGCTGCAGTGTAATGCTAAGGCAATAACACAATTCTGACATCACCTGTGCTGGAAAGCATCTATAAGATAAACTGTGCAGGGAATATTTTCTGTGACATTATCCCATACTGTTATGACATAATTCTATCTGCTGTTGCTCTCAATGCTACTGTTCTGAGGGTTTTTCTGTCTTTGGTCTTAAACTTTCTACTGCTGTAGTGAATGGTTTGTCCCTGAACAGCTCTCTCCTTAAATTGCTTATGTATTAACCAACTTGACATGGAAGCAACTCATAGTTATTTTTATTTCCTTTTCTGAGAATGATCCTTTTTTAAAAATATTCAAAATGAAAACATGTGACATGTTAAGGAAAAAAATTGTTTCACATAAAAGTCAAATTCATCATAGGAAGATAAGGTCAACAGTTCTTAACCTGGAGGTTTTGAGCATCTTTGGAATGGGCACATATGAAAACTTCTGTGGAGGGATGTTCCTTTACATCAATGTCAAACACCCCTGTATGCAGAGTAAAGGAGATTGATGTAATTTTAGGTGTTGGCTGCTGCTTTCTACACCTTGCTCAATCCTGCCTTGGTTTGTACTTAAATAAGGCCATCTAGTGGTAAAATAATAGCAGTAGCTCTGTCTGCTGCAGTTCATAGCTTGGAATTTAAAAAAAATGTGTGGAAAGCTTTGTATAAATTTGTGTATTCAGTTTTCAGTTGTGCTGTAGTTTTGGCTTTAGATAGGAACTGGGAAACGAGCATGCCCAATCTATATTGTTCAGCTAAAATTTGATTTGAGACTGAAAACTGGTGGAAATGTTTGGAACCTGGAAAACAAACAGAATGAAAAGCAGGCTGTGTATTAGAACTGTCATCTCCTGTCTAGGTCTTTTTTTAGCACTTAAATTGGGTTCTGGATGTTCAGCAAGGACTTAACTGCAGTCAGACAGGTATTTGGGCTATGTGCATTTCCTTCCTATACCTTGGTGCTACCTATATGTGTGTCCTTGCTCTGGACCTTGTTCTGGTCAGTGGTGACTGAATCCAACCTGTTGCTTTCCCTACATAAAGCAAAAGGGTGGGAAAAGTCTCTGATACCTAGAAATCAGTTTGATAGGGGAAAAATAAGCTATTGGTGCCACCTCTCAGGGACATGTGATTTGTAGCAGTCTTTTTAAGTCTCGCACTGGTGATACGAAGCTGCAGAATTTGTTGCAATTGTATGTTATGGAAGACTAGCAGTGGCAATGCTAGGAACCTATTCTGGGAGGCATTAATGAAGAGGGGTGTCACCAAGCTAATTACCAGGACTACTGTTTTGCAGTAAGGAGGGAAGAACTCATGCTCCTCCATAAGGTTCTTGTTCCTCTCTAACACTTGGTTCTTGTCAGTCTTGGACACAAGCATGAGGCTTCATCATTTGTACCTTGGGACACAAGCTTATGTACAAGGAGAGACTTGACTGAGGAAGTTTTCCTGCTCCAGATATCTCTGGAAAAGACGAGATATCCACAGGTATCCTTGTGGAACCAGAACTTTTGGGACACTTGGAGCCACGATTGCTGCGAGATATTTGCACAACGGAGGTATCTGCCCCTCGAGGCAGACGCAAATCTGAGCTGTGAAAAACCTCCCAGAGGAGGGCAGGGAAGGGAGGGGTGTTGTGTGTGGGAAGGTTTCCAAAAATCCCTGATAAAAAAACAAAAGCCAGATGAAAGAAGGGATTAATGGAGCTCGAGACGGGAGAAATAGTGCAGTGTGTTCCCTAGCCACAGAGAGCAGATTGCTCGTTATCCTGGGCCATCTACCCCATTTTTCTGGTGTTCTCATCGGAGAGCAGGCCAGCTAGTCCAGGATTAGCTAGGCCTTTCCTAAGCACCAACATAGGTTTAGCAACATGAGCTAAGTTTGAGAGTTTCAGCATAAAACAAAATCTAGTAGTCAAGCTGCTTGCTGTGCAAGCCAGTGTCACTAAAATATGTTGCTTACAGTCAATAGAATTCACATCAGGTTTTTTCAATATATTGGAAATTATGATGAAAGTTATTCTTATCCTTAAGCATAGAAGGCTGGGGATGTATTTAAGGATATTGCTGCTTCAGGTCTTCGCACACAAGCCTCTGATGCTTTGAGGCTTCCTGTTGGAAAAAGCACTTAGATGACTCTGAAAACAGATGATTCTGGATGCTTAGTTGTCCAATTTGATAATTGTCTTAGCAAATTTAGAAAGGATTTATTTGAATTCTCTAGTTGGTAGCTTGTAGGTGCAGTAGGGTTAGAGCAGAGCCATACCAATAAATTAGCAGCTGTAATGATTATAAAATGCACTTGTTGACATGGCTGTGAAATATTAGAGAGGACTAATGTGTTCAGCTAAGAACACGGGCTGATGTGATATTAATGTGATAATGTTTTGCCTTCTAAAAGGAAATCATGCTATATTGAGGTCACTTGAGAAGAAATACCACTGAATTTTGCTCTGATTATTCTTGCATTTCTAAATGAGCAGTTTTAAGAAAGATTTCAGTCTCCAGAATTTTCTGTGTTTGTGACCTTATAAGTGCCAAGACCTTTAGGGGAAAATCCCGAGTGTGTGGAGGATCACTCCTCCTTTCAATAGAGTTTGCTTTAGAAAAATACTAAAAATGATGTATCATAAATTATGCCAAGCAGGGCATCTATGCAATGAGATGACAGAGCTGCAGATGTTTTTTGGGGCAGAGAAGATGAATGTGTGTCCACCTCATCTTAGGATCTCAAAGAAAGGAGAAGAGAACCAAGCAGAAGAGCATTTGAGTACATGGATAAGGATTAATGATGATAAACATTTGACTGCCTTGGGTCATCTCCAGCAAGCACCAACCTGCAATACCACTATTCATTTCAGGATGACCATTTAGTGCTAAAAACCATCCACACACAACACTAGTGCAAGAGACTCTTAAGAGCAGCAGCTAGACATAAGCAATAGCATTGCTGTCTGCTGCCCTGCAGCCAGATTTCTTTGTAATGAAGAGTCAGAAAGTACCTTTGGTGAATGAGGTGTGTATTGCTGAGAGATGTTTGGTGTTGGCAAAGGACTTCATAAATAGCATGAACAGAATTTCCTTAAAAGTGCCTCGAGACCTTCCTGCGGGAAACGAGGAAAGAAGGTGAGGGGAGATATCTTGAATAGATGATAGCTTTGTAGGTGTCGTGAAGCTAGGGGCAAAAATATAGCAGCAAAATAGCCAAGTTGGAAGTGCTTCCTTTCTGTGCAGCTCTTCAGTGGCTGCTCCTGGCTGAGAACAGGCTGCTGTTCTGGTGCCTGTGAGTTGTGATGTTCCTCCCACAGGTATTTACCAGCAAGGGGAGAAGAGCGAGCGGTCAGTCCCAGCCATGCTGTGTGATGGCTACAGGCAATTCGCTGTTGACAGACAAGGCTCTTCTCGCCTTAATAGAAACAATATTTTTACATAGTCACAGCGAAATTGCATGCTGCTTGTAAGGTTCTCATGGTGGTAAATTACAGCCCCTTTTTAACGTGGGAATAATTGTTATATGCACAACAGAAATAGCTACTGTTATCTTTGGGGCTGGACAAAAAATTAGAGGAACCAACTGTGTTTATTGACCCCCTATCACCAGAGCACTGCTGCCCTTGCTGGTTGTTTGTGCTGAGGGCTGTTAAGAGGGGCATTGTGGGGTGAGCCTGAGCAGTTCAGCTCTATTGATGAGTTGCATATTGCTGATTACAAAGTGCAAATCTCTTGTGCTTTATCACAGTTAGATTGTTCTAGTTGCTTCTCAAAGCTGCCATTAACTTAAGTGACTGTTTTATCCTGGCAAGAGCATATGACCTGGGCTTAAGGTAAGCAAAACACTGAAAGCATTTTTAATAAATGCTAGCATCCATGTTATCTAATGAAATACTTCGTTCAAGATGTTCATTTGTTCTTCTTAAATATTTACCTAGAGAAAAGATCAATTTCCAAGAAACGCCTCTCATGCTGTGACAATTAATGTCTGAATTTGAAAACAGTGTTTTCCCTTACCTGTCAGCACTGTAGTGTTGCAGGCTAGAAATATTGCCCTTTCTGGGCACACTGTTTCTTGAAATGCTAGAGCCCTGCTACCTAGAGTGTTGGTGATTTTCAGTGATCATAGCAAGATCATAGCAAGGTTTTCTTTTAATTGTGACTTGAGTTATTAACTTAGAGATACTTCTCAGTACATAGCCGCTGTTTTTCCCTCTATTAGAGACATATTTCTAGTTCTTTTTGGAAGACTATGGAGTGATGAGCTGCTGCAATTGTAAAGTCCAAAATATGCCTTCTGTTGCCACAGTATTTACTGTTTTACCTACTTAGCTAACAAGTTCTCTTCTTAAGTATTGTGTGCTGTAGTTGTGCTCTGTTATAACCCTGAGGAGAACAAATCCTTCTACAATTTCTTGTTTGTATTTGCAGTATTAAAAGTTGACCATGTACTTTCAACAGTTTGTTTCGTGGCTTTGTAGGATTGGGTCTCAGACCCTAAATCAGAGGTAGCTGGAGAGTGAAAATGAAGAGATCATTTAGCAAATTACCTGGAGAATTTGTATGCTAAAACATCTACCTTGAATGGTCTCTAGCTGGTAGAAGCAAAGTTATGGTTGAGTCATGCACAACATGCCCTTTAAACATGGGTATTAAGTACAACTTAGAAAACAAGGAAGAGGTGTTATATAGTAAATGGAGGTGCTTGCATAGCACAAGCCAGAACACAGAAATAGGTCTAAAATGGATGTCAAAATATCTCCCTCCTGCCTTATGAGCAGGCACATGATTTCCGTGGCGTGTTGAATGGACGCCATGTAGCTGTGGTTTGCAGCAAGCGCAGTCCAAGTCAATCCTGCTGAGAGTTGGGGCATGTTTGCAGGGCTCAGCGTTGCGTTAGCTGTGGTTACACGGATTGTAGTTGGTGCAGAGCTTGCCAGAATACTCGATGCATGCTGAAATGTCTTGCTCCATGGAGAGCTGAATTTCTAATACAAGTTGAAGGATCTGGGGCTAGTTAAAGAGCTCAGGAAAGGTTCCTAAGCGTCCAGAAGGAATTAGTTTGCTGATTGCATTTGCATAGGTAGCATTTTCTAGATATAAGAATGCTTAGAAGCACTCAAGAAAACTGCACAGCCTGATGTGCAACAGCTCAGCTGCTGTTTGGGGGAAACTCTTTTACAAGAGCAGACTTGCTGACTACAGAAGAACCAAACTTTTTAGCTAATAGTGCTATACGAGTGACATCAAACTTTGTTTTTCCATGGCATGGAAGATTTAGCAACTTCATAGAACAAAATAGCAAATAGCAACCAGTGAGAATTTTATGGCCTTTTAGGTACTTGGACACACATGGGTAATGTGCTGAAAGGTCAGTTGATTATTCCATTGGACATTGAGATGAGCAGCGTGACTTGAACAAGTGATATTAGCAATATTACTTTAGGTCATTGATTTTATCGAAGTGGAAAGTCCTAAACCATTTAATCTGTATTACCAAAACGCAAAAACGATTCTTAATCTTCTAAATTATCCTTAAATTGTTCAGCAGTTGTAAAATTAAACCAGATCCATCTTATTTGTTTAATTTGAAGATAAGGAAAAAGGAAGAATTCCTATATTGTGCTTGGCCCTGACCTATGGGCAACCTCAGTGGCACCAAATCAGGACTGATGCTGCTGAACAGGTAAGGCAGTTTTTAGTTAAAATCAAATTTAGCATAGACCTACACTGCTGAATAGCCATCAACTACTGG
>JAUBOD010000134.1:2196098-2206963 GCA_032353885.1 Nothura maculosa
CCAGCAGCTGGAGCTTTCCCTGATTTCTACCTGTTTTTCCCCACGTAACCCCAGGGACAGCAATACTTGGCTCCCTTTGAGAGCTTGGGTATCTTGGAAGGAAAAGGGTAAAGTAGAGTAGGGATATTAATCATAGGTTTGTTCAGCTTGGTCCTCAAACTGTACTTTTGACTTGATCTTTTAGGAGCCTTATTATTTTCTATTACTATTAATTTATTATTATTTAATTTATTAATGTATTATTATTTATTATCAACTTATTGTTAACTTCATAACATGAAGGGCTTTTGCCTGTGCAAAATTTTTGCATGATTTATGAAGCTGCTTGACTTAAACACTTAGGGCTTGGGCTTTGGGTAATTCTATATTTTGATAAAATTAAACAGAATTGCAGGTATTATATAGGATGAAACAATCCACTTGCACCCACCCAGAGTTCAGGACAAAATGGTAGCTAAGGGAATCTGTGAGTCATCCCTCAATAACCTGGGTTGAATTTTTTTGCTTGAAGATAAGATGTTTAATAGGAATGGTAGCTGAAATAGCTTGAAATAGCTACATTTACTTAAAGGAGGTGGGGAGAAAAGAGAATAAATGCTTCCAGTACTGTAGGCTGCTGTGAGCAGGAAGCTGGTCCTTGCCCATGCAGAAATTCCCTAGCAGGACTGGGAATGCCCTCACATATGGAAGTATGGAAGGCATCTCAGCATCAGGCAAGGTAATGTATCACCCTGTGTCCCTTGCTCCAGGGCTCTCTCAGAAATACACAAGTCTCCAGGGGCCAACTTAACTAGTGTTTTTGTGGGCATCAAAAATACGTTGTCTCCCAAGCGTGGTGGTGTTGAAAGGTGCTGGCGGCTGCCAGGCCCTGCAAGGAGGCTCGAGACCTTTGTGCATCACAGGTTGCCTTAGGACTGGAAGCACGTGCAGCGCAGAGCCACTGCTGTAACACCAACCACATGGTATAGGAATTTGGGTATGTCCTGCCCTGAAGCATCATTTTGGAATTAATATGTAGCTTGCACATATTTGAGCAGTGAAGCTGTTAGGTCAGAACTGGGGAAATAACACACTCCAAGTGAGTGAAGCTCATGTTCAGTTTTCGTGACCTGCAAGTCTGGATAATGTGATGTGGAAAAACAAGGGCCAGGGGCCTTGGCCTTTATACACAGGCAGGAACGATTTATGTTCTAAAGGATAAACCGAGCATGTAAATATCGAGTCATGTCAGTCATAACTGTAGTCAAGATAAATATCCTGGCAGCTCATGGCATTTGGAAAAAAATTGCTTTTGTTTCTCATTTAACCTTCGCCCCTTCATATTTATTCTGCTTAAGTATCCTGAAAAGATTGTTTTTGACCCAGTGCTTTCTGTAAAAAATATGTCATCTTTGTGGGGAACTGAGCGGCCAATAGCATAGGCCTGCAATTGGAGCCTGAAAAGCATCTCTTTGAAAACTGGCTGAATGTGTTACTTGGCTGTTGTGTCTTGTGGAATACCTCCTAAATAATGAGCGTGGTAGAAAATTTTACACTAGCCAGGTGAAATGAGGCAGAATTGCACTGTACAGTCAAGCATGCAAATTTGCAAAAGACAGTTGATGTCCTAATTCCCAAAATACTTTGTTAGTCCTAAGAAAACGGTCGCATGGCAATTAAATGGAGAAGAAAACCAAACACTGAGACCAGTCTTAGGAAGCAGAGCCAGACTCCAGACTTCTTAAGAGCAACTACTTTCCTCCTCCTCTGTTCACCTTCCTATCTAGTAACAGAAAAAGATAATCCTTCCTTTCTCTGTGGTCACACGCTTTGGGTTTTCTACCCGAGACACCAGCTTGCCCTTGTTCTTGCCCTTCTCCCTCGGCTAATGCCTCTTTAGCCACTTGTTGAGCTGGTGATTATAGTTCCTGCTCACCCCTCTTCAGAAAGTAATTCTCAAGTAAAAGGCGACCAGCTGATCTTTTGTGTTTAGCATCTGGTGCAGAATATGAGCAAGGCTGTTAGGGCACAGGCACCCTAATCCTGGAGAGTATCCCAATTGTTTGAGAGGATTTTCCTTGTACAACTACTTATCTGGGGAACACTGTTGTTTCAAATGCAGCATCTGTGCAGAAGAGCCTGGGAGGCCTGTGCAGAGTGTGACTGAAATTTCCATTGCTAAGAGCAAATGAGACTCAAGGACAGTTAAACCAAGGACCAGCAGTGCAAATGGAGTTGGGAATATTGCTGGTATTTGGAAGTGATTATAAACAAATAAAGTTGTTGCCAGACATTCGGCAATTAGCACCACCGTAGAAACTTGAAGTACTTGATCGACCAGTGCAAGATGAGCAGATAAGTAGGTTTTTGATTCTTGATTTCCTTTTTTTTCTAGGGTAAAAAACTTAAGCATTTTCTCCATTTGAAGGTTGTCCTCAGTCTAGGTCTCCTCCCTAGTTGTCCAAGGGCTCAAACAAGCTTGTAATGACCCAAAAGAAAAAAATTAATTAGATAATAGAAAGAATAAGAAGTTATTTTCAAATAGTCAATATAAAGACTATGATGTAGCTGCTATTTAAAATGACTGTAATATTTACCATATAGAATCAATTAGACAATGTATTCTATAATTAGGATGTTGGTTAAAATGGCCTTGAGAAAGCATCTTGTGTCTGCAGAAGGTGCATTACTTCAAATGTCAGTATTGGGAGACCTGGCTCGGTGACTTCAGTTGCTCACACCAGGTTTTCAGCAGTTTCTGCTGCAGCTCTGCCCAATCTGGGGCGAGCTGATGTGATGGGCTGCAGTGCCAGCTGTCCCCAGGGTGAAGTGTGACAGTGACAACCAGGAACAATCTGGGGTTTTTCCTAGCATTGTTCTTGAGCTGTCACTTACTTGCATGTTGATCAAGGGAAGCATGGTCACACTTGGAAAATCAGTATTTCTTGCCCATTTTAATAGCTTTGCTTGAGAAAAGTAATTATTACCAGCAGCAAGGCTAGTAACTTGTTCTGCAAACAATTATTTTTAGAAGGAGAAATGTTCAGTGTTTTCATTTTTACTCATGAAATGTATTAATTTTTGAAAAATCCCAGATGGTTCTTTGTGTCTGAAAACACAGACTGGTGACAAGTGACAACTGTGAGTCTCTTGCATGGTGAAACTAACACTGCTTAGCTCTTCCTGGAGAAACCATATTGGATAAAGATGGCTTTCATTTCAATGAGGTGAGCAATGCAGGACAACAAGCTTAGCTTGGAAGATTTCCTTGCCAGGTACCTTATGACCATGGAGTGAGCAGATGTGAAGTTGTGCAGCTTGTGTTACAAAGGCTTGCTTGGAAGGACCCGTGCAAGAGAGCCTGGTACCCTGCAGCACGTGCTGCAGAGGAGACAGAGACACATCTTTTTATCTTCTTAATGAACTCCCTGCCTCAGCATTTCCAGTTGCATTGTGAAAATCCAAAAGCTTTCTACAGAAGACGTCCAAATTGATCATTTTTTGGCTTTTTTTTTTAAACCTTCCAGAGTAAGTTTTGAGAAAGTACTGTTAAAAATACTGGTCTAGGCATCCTGTAGGTAAACAAGTAACACACAGTTAGGTGTGTGCTTTCATATATGGTGTCCGTTAAGGATGGCCCAAAGGAAGAAAGCGTTTTAGAATATCAGAGATTATAGAGAGTTCACATTTGAAAAGCAAAAACAACAACAAAAAACCTTGTATAATGACAGAATATATCTTCTTGATATTATGGACTGTAACATAGAAGGAAAATAATACTTGAAACATGCTTTGTAAAGCTCAGACTACTCTCTAACCTAGAGAGACTTGAGACTTTATGAATTAGTAAGTGGAGCCCAAAAGACCGACTTGCTGAGGATGGAGTCTATAAGTAACACAGGAAAAAAATCCTGGTTTTCTGGTTCCTGCTGTAAGCACTAGATATTTCTTTTCTGTGTTCAAGAGAATATTTGGAGTCAGATGTTGACATAATGGAGCTTTAGCTGCCCAAGCTTTAGGCTGAACGTAGTTTTGAACTCCTTAAACATTATTGAAAGTTTTTCAACAGCAGGGAATGAGGTTCCACAGCGTTGTGTGTGGATGAAGCCCTGGACCTGTGAGGAAATGCTACACGATCCTATGCTTGTACTGCACTTAAGAGCCACTCATGGCTCCATGCAGAACATCTCTGTGCTGATACACGACCCGTGTAACCCACCTACCATTCAGGTAACAGCATGTGTTGCATTGGGCAGTAGCACATATAGTAATCTGGCAAAGCAGCCTGTTAGATGAATGAACAGTGCCTGTGAAGGCTTTATTTCCTCCAACACTGCAGAGACGTTCAGAATAGCTTCCCTGCCAAAGACACTGTAAGGAGATAAATACTGTTATGATATGAAAAAACCTTGCTTAGTTATATAATGCCACATGCTTCTGGTATGGGTCCCCAGTTCAGGAACTGCTCAGAGCTTTGAGACTCTAAATATTTATTTTAGGCTATAATGATAGTCTCGGGCCAAAAGATAACTTTTTTGTAAAGCATGGAGTTTTTGGCTATTGTTTAAGAGAAGCATTTAACTCTGGGTCTGTTTCTTTGAAAAGTCTTAGGCATTTAATGTACAGCAGTGGCTGAGCTTAGAAGTCTGCGTTTGAAATTCCTTGTTTTTCCAGGCACCTTTTTTGTCTGCTTCCCAAATACCCTTTTTTGGTAAGAAAGTGCAAGTAGTCAAAATGACCTTTTTCTGAATAGAAAAACTGCTATTCAACAGGAATATCTCATTAGGATCTATGTGCAAGTAGCTTTTAAATATAGAACTTAATTATCAATTTTGGTGTTACACTGCAATTTGATATTGTTATCTACAATGCGGTGAAGCTAAATTAAACTGCATGCAGCTCTTGATTCTAATAATCACTCTTTCTAAATTATTTTAACCAGTTTAACCTTTTTGGGTTCCTTTAACTGCTATAAATTGTTGCTGATAGGTTGAGACTTAGTTTTCTGTATGTTGAAGCAAAAAAGAGAAGCATTCTTATATGAGAAACTGTCCATAGAATTAATAGGTGAAGTGAAATGAAGCCATGGTTGTTGTATCCCTTAAACTATGTTTTTTAAGGTGAATTTGCTCTAATGCTTTATCCTCTAATGCAAAATTTATCCTAATTACATCAAAAAAGATTTTATTTGAAATACAGAGTATGAAGTTAAGAAAAAGCTGAACTAGGCTTTGACTCTCTGGTCTGTGCTGGTATTCGGTGCTGCAGTTTGCCAGGTCTCTTATCAAAAGCAACACCCTGAGGCCTAAAGGGACCCTGTGCTGCATGGAGGTGAAATGTGTCTGTCTTGGTAGAACTTGTTTTATCTGTCCACGCTGGCTTCTTTTAAAAGAAGTAATTACTGTGCTCCCTACAGCAGACCAAGGAAGATTATTTGAGGAAGTAGTTCATTAAGATCAGAACAGTACACATGGTGGGGAAATTTTTTATGACTATGCCAGTTCTTTTTTTTTCTTGGAGATCAAACTGGGAAGGATACTTGTTCTTTACTGACATGTAACATGGTGGTATAAAGAAACCAAGATGGTTTAATGGACCCAAACTAAACATTTGTGTAACTGAAAATCTGGCAATTGTATTTTTCTATCCTAGTTTGAGGGAAAATCTCTTTATGTCATATTAACATTTTCACACTCTTAAAAAAAATATCCTATGTTTACAGCTTCAGCAAATACTTGAAGCATCATGCATCAAATGGCTTGCGTGACTTTACCAAGTTTTGGATGTTTAAAACTATGTTCTTATTTCTACAAGTAGATGCTTTCAGAGCAGCTGTGGGGTTTTGTTTTTACCCCCTTACCCTTGTCACCTCCAGTGCAGTACTAAGGAAAATTAAAAGCTTCTTAATCCTTCATATATTTCACAAGTTCTTAAATGATTCAGATTTCAGTTAGTCTCTGCCTTCTGACAAAGGCAAGAAGGGTAGTCCCTGATATGTGCAAGCCATGTTCTTATTAATTTCATATCTTGTTAATTAAGAACAAAATGCTCATCTGTGTTTTGTACTTTAAAAACATATAATAGTGTTGTTTTGCATTTTTCTTAATTTTGTTAGTATTTACTTAAATATTAGATACCAAAAGGTGTAATAAGTTCTATGTACATGGAAAACGAAGCAAAATAAGATAACTCAACATGTAATCTAGAGCTGCAAAATAATCATGCAGTAGGTAAGGAAAGGAGATAGAGAAGGCTTTCTTGTTTCTTCCTTGTATGTTGAATCTAACACAATGGAACCTAATTGCATTTGCAAAGCTTCCAATGAAACTGCTTTTTATTTGTTTCTCCATAAGAAATAATTTCAGGTTGTTTACTACATTGGAAACGTTTTTGATGATGGCAAGGGATGTTATCCTTACTGGCTGTCAGTCAATTAGTTTTCTGTTACCTTTGTTTTTTGATTTGAGTGACCTCAGCTGCAGCATAGTGGGAAGCAGCACAAGGAGCAGGTGAATTTCTTACCATCCATTATTGGAATTAAACTGGTAAAATAAATGGGTTTCAAATTTCAAGGGCAATTGCAATCCCATTTCCAAATGAGCAAAGAGAGCCAAGAGGTGATTTATTAACTTTAATTCACAGTCTTCTGGATAACTATTATTAATGGGGGCTGCACACTAGGTGGGAGAAATCGTCGTTAGGTCTTTGCTCAAAATTGTGCCTCTTGGTACATGCAATGTGATGAGTCTAGGGGTGCTGAGTGGCACAAAACACCATAAATTGCTAAGTGCTCTAAGTGGTTATTCCTCATAGAATCTGACCACCGCACACCTGTGGTGCCTATTGACAACTCTTGGCAGTAATCTGTATTTATTCTAGGGAAGATAGTGTAATTCTGCATATCCTACTAGAAAGTGGAGGGTCAAGAAGCTCTCAAGTGAGTTTAGCCTCAACCAGAAGCTCTTCATGTCTGCATAGATTTAGGAGCAGGAAGCTGTGGAGTGAATCTTTGGTGGCAGATGAGAGGCTGCATTGTTAGCATGATAGGCAAATGTTATTGAGAGAGGAAGCTGTATGGGGTGGTGCAAGCTTTAAGTTGTGTTATATTTAAAAGTGGATTTCTGTAGGGAAGCGATGAAAAGATATCAGCTAGATTCGGCAGTCCTCATGCAGAAACCCTGGCCTGCCTTAGAGCTTGCTCTGGGGAGCTTTGCACCATCTAAAGTAGCAAAATAGTGAGGAGAAGAGGTTGGTGACTGGTGGCACAGCTGCCTGTGAGGGTCATGGGTGCGGAGGGAAGGCCCTGTGCTGTGTTGGGCTGGACTTGGTTGACTTTCCCCGTAGTTTTGACATAATCTACGTGTGCACGTGAAGATCTCTCAGGCTAAGGCAGTGCTGAACCACCCCACGGGCCGTGGACAGACCCTCCTTGGCCTCGCTCAGCGGCTCCCTGTCTGTGTGAGCGCGAAGCAACGCGGAGGGCCCCGCTGAGGCCCAGTGGCCACGAGAGGGCGATGCGACACAGCTCAGGCCTCGGCGCGGGGACAGCAGCCACCTCGGTGACGATGCAGCCGCTCCAGGCCTGTCCCAGCCTTGAGAGTGGTCTAGGGGTATTCCCTAGACAGGCTCTCGTGCTCAGGCTGCACTGATGGGCAACCATAAGCTCCAAGGGCCTACATGGTACGTGCCCTGAGAGGGAGTGTGGCCCTGCTGACATCTGCCACATCAAACCTATATTCTATTTCCAGCGTCTAGTAAAAAGCCAACTCGGATTCCTTACTATTGACTAGGGTCTCCAGTGGTAGCTCTGTGTCCTTTTTCGGTAATGCGCTGAGACGCTTTATATAACTTGGTCTGTGTCAGTGCATCACAAATGATTGCATCAGTGACTTGAAAATTAAGTGGAATTTGGGCTTAGCACGTTTATAGTGTGCCCATGGGCCCGATCAGGTGGCTGAGCATCAGGAGCTGTAGTAGATGTGCTGAAAAAGTCCTCTTTACACTCTCCAGCAAGTGTAACTGCTTAAAATGATAGGATTCAAGGCTCCTTTCTTTATTTAATCTTAATTAATCTTTTCTTCTCTGCCTTGCTTGTTAGGGCCAGTGTAGCAGAGACCTGATTCTGTTGTGCAGGTTGTCCTGTGGTGTGAGCGGCTGAGGCTGATGGTCTTGACTGCTTGGAGCAGAGGACCACGTGTTTGGGCTTCTTGCTGCCCATAAACTTCCAGATTTCAGGACTTGAGCCAGTTGACCAGGCCCTGCTGCAGTTCCCAACAGGCCTCTAGACACAACTGGCTATTGTGCATGCAATAAGTATGAGCATTTGAGAGCCATCAGATTTACTGCACACATGCAGGCCATATGCACATCACAAGTGCAACGAGTCCCAAGTTTCTCAGACGTGTCACACTTGCTACGCAGCATGCGCACATGCATGTCTGGCCAGGAAGTCCCTGAAAAGAAATGGGGTGATGTTTTGCATCATACAGCATGTAATCTGTCTCTCTCAAAGACTTCTGGTGCTTCCATGTTTTGTGAAGAAGGCGTTAGAAGCTTAAAAATATCTAGACAAATAATTTATTATTTATTGTTATTGATTGTCGGGTTGGCCTTTGTGCTGCTCCCGGAGCTCAGCAATGGTCCTCTGGTGATACAGAGGGCATATTGGCAAGGTAGCGGTGCAGTTGGTAAGGCTGGAGAAAGCAGCTACAGCACTGCCTGGCTAACAGTGGTGTTGCCTGGTCAATAAGTGATCCTTTCTATTACAGAAAAAAAAGCAAATTGCCTTTTTTTTTTCTTGAGAACAAAGAGATAAAAAGATATATTCAACAGCCTTTTCTCATATTGATGCAGTGGTGTGCTAAGTACAGTGAACCTCATGTTCTAGGAGACAGGGGAATTATGCATATATGCTATTGTAGAAACTGCAGACCAGGTTTAAATCCACACAAGGCAGACACATGCTTTTCTCAGTCTTATTTGTGAGGAGTTTTTCCACTGGAAAATCTCAGTAGTTTCTAATCCTTTCAAATATAGTATGGATAAAAGCTGTCCATCTGTAGCTTCGTAAAAGTCATTTAAATGTTTAATATGAACACAAACCTGTTTAATAGGAAACTTTTCTTTGATTCAGGTCTGTGTGGTTTTGTGCCGGCTTGTGTGGCAGGGTGTACTGATTTTAGAAAGCTTGTGCTAGGACGTGAGTACCGGCTGGTTTCTTTGGTAACTTCTTGCCATCGCCCATGGCTGGAAGCTGTAGGAGATGGGCGAAGGGAGAAGAGCAGAGCTGGCTGTCACGTGGCATGTCCTGTGAACATACGAGTGTCTCGTTCTAAGAGCTCTTTTAACTGGAAGGTAGGAAAATATGACTTCTGGATTTTATGTAAAAGTGTATTTGGGGATAAACTTGACTTGTGCTCCAATATTTTCTTTTGCCAGTCCCTCTGGCTCACTTGGCTTTTGGGGGAGATGTTCTGTGAGGGATAACAGTGAAGAGCAGAACATAGTGCCCATCGTGGCAGATTGTGCAAAGGCCTTAGAGAGCTTTTTGCAGCTTTTCTTAAACCAGAAACTGAAGCTCATCTGAGCTGAACACTAGTACCCTAAAAAAGGGAAATAGGATCAGACTGTCAGGTAGGTAGTTGTATCCTATGGACATGTAAATTCTGCAGCTCCAGAGGGGTGGGATGCATATATCCTAGCTGACAAAAAGCTCCCACGTAAACCAGAGCTGGGAGAAGATCCTGGTTTCTGTTGTTGGTGGAAGTTGGGCTCAGACAAAAGCTTTTTCACTCCTCTCAGGGTGTGTGGTTGTGTCCCTCAGGAGCACTTGGTCCTCCTGGGCATGGCAATTCCTGCCTTCCTGGGCCCAGGCCGCAGTTCCTCATTGCAGTGCTGCCCTTCTAGGCCAGGGTGCTGCAGAGGGAGGCTGCCTGTCTCGGAAGAGAGCGGGATGAGGGTCAGTGAGGGGCAGCGTCTAACCCCTCCAGAGGGGGGAGGAGAGGGGCAGGGTTGGGGTTCCTGTGTGTACCATTTTGCTTTGTTATGTGAGCACTGGAGGGGGAATCAGGGGCTTTGCCCCTCAGTCCATTAATGCTGGAGGTCACTGCGCTCTTCCTCTGCTGCGGGAGTGGAGGTTCCATCTGCGAGGGTCCAGTTCCAAACACGTTGTTTCTGCCTGGCCTTGGGCCTCTCTAGACTGGTGAGTTGGGGAGGGCAGCACCAGCACTGCTTTGTGGTGGGGGCATCCCATGAAGCAGCCATGGATGGTGTGACAGCCGCATCCTTGGGTGTGTCTCCAGAGCCCCTGTCCCGTGTGACTGAAGGTTCTTCTTGGGATGCTGCTGACAAGAGTTACACCGGGGAGCTTTGAGCTTGGTCCTCAGAGCAGCTGGTGCTGCTCGCTGCTCCGTGGGGAGAGTGGCTTGTGTGGTTGCAGAGCGGGTTCCCCCTGCTCCCATGCGGCCTGTGCCCCTGGCAGTGGCCGTGGGGCAGGAGCTGCTGCTTGGGGCGGGTGGGTTCCCTAGACAGGAGCACCCGGCAGCTCATGGGGCTCTTGGCCCTGCTACAGGGGGGACCCCGCTGGCTCCCCGCTGCTTTTCCAGCTCCGTTTTCCACGTTGTTGTGCTGCTGTGTGCGCTTGATGTGCTGTTCTTCTCCCCCTTGCAGGTGAGAGGCCCCGCAGCCGCCCGCGCCGTCGGGGGACAGTCCCGCTCCATCGCTTCACGGTGCGTTTTCCTTGGATCCGCGGCGGGACGGGACGGGAGCTGCCCTGGAACCACCCCAAAAAAAAAAACGGAGGTGGGAGGGGGGCCGGGAACGGGGAGCAGGAGGAGGCGGGTGGGAAGGTGGAGCAGGAGGAGGGGGCGGGAAGGGGCCATGGGAGG
>JAUBOD010000134.1:2242455-2257069 GCA_032353885.1 Nothura maculosa
GTTATATCTAGATGGAGTCAAGAAAGTTACTGGAGGCTTGTGAGGGTGTCACAGTTGGTCACAAGGGTTTGGGGAGAAATAAAGCAAAGCAGAAAGCAAGTAACGTGTATACATACAGATATGGGTAAGTGGGTATGCATACATATGCATATGTGCACACATACAGGTACACATTTCTTGTGCAATTGCAAGAGCAACGAGGTTTTTTTTATCTTGCCCTACATTTTTTCTAATTCGTTAGTAAAGTTTTTATTGAATTTCACATTGAGCCTCCTTTTGGAGGTGTGAAGTCAAAAACTTTGCACAGTTCTCAAGTTACGGATGTGTCATGAGTTTATATGGAGAAATAATGATCTTCTATGTTTCTTCCCTAATAACTCCTTACACATTTGCCTTTTGTTTTGCTATACTACATAGAGGGGATGCTTTTATGGGTATGCTTCCTGAAAAGCAGGCATCAGCTTGCAGACTTCTCGTGTCAGCATGACCTTAAAAGAGAAATCAGTTTCCTAGCATATGTTTGACTTGGAAGGAGTTAGATCTGCAATTTGGCCCTTCAGATGCTCAATACCATTAGCTCCTTCTGCAGTTTGTATCACCCATCACATAGTGACACTTAGAAGTGACACTTTTGTGTCACTGAGTGGCCACCTCTGTGTTTTCCCTGTCATCAATGAGTAAGACTTAACCGCTTAAACCTGCTTGGAGGTCCCTTTCTGATTTGGTAGTGGCCTCCTTATTCTGTTTCTCTTATATTAACCATTTTATCGTTTCAAGGTTGCTGTGGCATCTTGAGATGGATTCCATTGTGCTTACAAATATTCCAGTGTTTCAAAAGCTCTTGATAACTTTATTTTTAAAGGGCTTTCTGATTTTTTTATGCAGGTCCAAACCAGGTCAAATGTAATCCAAGAAACCCAATACAGCTGTATTTTTACAGCCCCAAAATGGATGTTATATCTGATGGTTATATAGAAGCAGAAACAGTTTGGTACTAATGTTTGAGAATGGATCCTGTCTACCTATTAAATAATTTCCTTTACTTGTTGGTTCTCTTATTACTTCTCTACAAGGCAGCTATCTATAATAGCTTTAAACTTTCTCAGCACCATACACTGACATGACAATTAAAAACTTTACCATGAGATCAGTGAAATTCATTTCCCAACAGACCTGAGTTATTATGAAGGCAAGACAAAATACTTGGTTTTAGTATTTTTTTCTCCACTTAGAAGGACCATGTAACTTTTTTTTATTGTAAATATTAGGTTTTACTTTGAATTTCGGCCCTTTTGAAAGCACAAGCAGTTTTATTTCAACAGTTTAATGAATTATCTGAAATGAAGTTTATTCTGGATGGGAGAAAAGCTGCAAAGATGCTGTGTTTTTGTGTGTATTATCCTTGTTTGTCTATAAAGGGCACAGGTGCTGTCAATTAGCAAAGTAGGGGTCGTGGCCTGCAGACAGTTGCACCTGAGATGGTCTCAGTTCTTCCTATGTATTTTTCCTTCATCAGCGCTTCCATTTAAATCAGCTATACTTGATAATAGCAAAATTATGTTGGGAGTATGGAAATATTAGCTAAATAATAACTTGAGATAGTTGTAGTAGGTAGAGTACCTTAAACAGTAGCTACCATCATGTTGGCCTGGTAAAAAGGTGCCCAGCTGCTGCCACGAAGGGTTAAACCTGGTTGTTCATGCATGCCTGAGCCTGGTTTGCACCTTTATCAGCCTTGACTGAGCTCAGCTGCAACATTGCCTGACGCTGCAGTGCCAAACCTGGGCTCTTCTGGGAGAGAGGAGGCAGTATTTTCTGTTGTTGTCCTTGATTTTATTTTTTCCCCTTTTCTTTATATCTCTCTTCCAAAGTTTTTCTCTTTCAACTCCTTATGACTTGTTTTCTTCTGGACTATTTTAAATACTTCAGTGCCTTGTTTTGGGAAAATAGTCATCTAACTAGGCTGTTAGAGCAGGTAAGTCTTCTTCAGTGCATAGCCCACTATTTTTTCTTTTAAAGATATATTTACTAATTTTTTTAGAAGTAACTCATGCCAATCTGATTTTTTTCGTGGCTATCCTATTTTGTATCTGCCTTGAAAATAATTTCAAGCGGTTATTCCAGGATAATGGTCCTCAGGTAACCTGAGGTATATATCTTTCAGAGTAATGCTGATATGTCTTGCTCTCCGCAGCCTTGAAGAGAGGAGTCATTCTTCTTTTATTAAAAACTTATGGACAGATGTAGAGGGAGGAGGAGGTTTCATCATATGAAGTTATAATTGAAAACTACTGTGTTGTATGAAATTATTATGCATGTGTATCTGTGCAGTGTATTTTGTAAGTGACTATTTTGCAAAATCTAGTGCTGCCTACACAAATGTCTGAAGCTTTAACCTTCTGTTCCTGCATAAAGGTGATTACAGGGCTTGATTATTTACACACTTACATTAGCTTGTGCCAAAAGCTCAATTTCATAGTTTAATAACCAGTGTTAATTATAAAAACTATGCTTAGACTTGAGAATCATTTTAGAAGAAACAGCATTTGAATTCTGCATTGAATTCCTGCATACAGAAATGCAGGTCACCTGTGTTGGCTTTTTCCTGCTCTGCAAGGGCTCTCAGGAGAAGCTTGAGCCTCCTGAGAGGCTCTTGTGCTATGTGGGGGCTCCTGGAAGTCCTTGACTGATGTGCTGAGAACCATGGTGCAGAGTTAGGCAGTGACTAGCTTTTATGGTCACTTCTGGGGGAGAGGGTCACTTTTATGGGTCATTGTTTTCATCAATAGTCCCAGGTCAAATACAGCTGTGTGGTGCTGCGCTTTCCCCAGGCCTGGCTCAGTGTTGTTGGGCTGGGGCTCTGTGAAGCTGCCCATGCGGATACGGGTTGTGTTGTGGGTCTGTTTCTAACATCATAGAAGAGGAGGGAATGGAGATTTTCCTGTTGTGTCCTGTGGGTTGCGAGTGGTTGGTATAGAGAAGAGGAGGAGTTGGGAGGCACTCTAGTTCATTAGCAGAGCTGGAGGGAAAATGCACAGAATCTTTTTGGAAGCTGCCTTTTCTCTCCAGATCCACAAAACCAGAGAGTGCAGTGCTCTTGTTAGCTGGACAGTCATATTAATTGCACTGGAAAAAATTGATTGGCTTTTAAATTCCATTTGATTCCAAATATCATTTCTCTATCATTTTTATTGTAAACAAACTGCAAAATTAAAAACAGCAATATTTATATAGATAGTTTCAATATAGAGTAGAATATAAACATAGAAGATAAGCCAAATTCCTGAATAAAAAAAGAAAATAGTTGTCTTACTCTAGTAGTAAGTGACTTGATGTTTTCCAGGGTATTTTGTGAAATTAGGACTACTATTGTAACAAGGCAAGTTTTAAGTGAATCAGGACGGTTATAAAGCAGGTTTGTGGCTGCTTGGTGTTTAGGTGCTGGCTGCATTGATGAGGGAGCCCTGCTGGGGGCCGGAAGGTGACCTGGTGCTCCGGGCCCAGAACCAGTCGTGATTTCTGGGGGTGAGATGTACCCTTGTGCTGTAAGTGGGTCTGTGGTGGGCACGAAGTGGTTGCAGAGCTCATGGAGCTGTGGCTCAGCTGTGAAATATTGAGCCTTGCTGGAGGTGAGGTAGCTTTCAGTGCAATCAGCTTGAAACTGGAGGCAGCTGTGGGGAGACTTCAGTCAAGACGAAAGCAGCTTCCAGGCCTGCTCAGGTGCTTCTCCTTGTAATGCTGAGGTAAGGCAGCAGTGAAGCTGGGAAGCTTGGCCTGGCTTGATGAAGGAAAGGGTTTAGGAAGGGAACACAAGATGATTTTGGAGGGGGTCTTTGGTTGTGTGAATTCTGCATGGAGATGAGTGATGGAGATGGTGTGTATTGCATTTGGCACTGCTCTGTCAAGCTGATGGGAAGGATGCTAATAAATAGCCATTGTTTCCATTAATTTCAAACACTTTTTTTTTAATGTCTTCTGTGTAGTATCCTGAGTTCTACTTTGGTGCTTGTGTATCAAGAAATTTCCAAATGATATTTCCCTCAAAAATTATTTTTAGCAGTGTAATTAAAAATTGTAGTTTAGTTGGCTATTGGTGGTGTTTAGGCACTTAATAAAAAACAGCATGTTTAAATGTATCCCATATTGAACATCTCTGTGTTTGCAGAGGTTAATCTGGTCTCTTTATCAAAGCATGGCAGTGTGAGTTGGCTGAATACAGTTGGTGGTGTTGGAGAGAAAATGCCCTGCTCGTTCCCTGCTGAGGATCAAACCATGGATAAAATGAGATTTTGCAAGAATTAGAGCTTGAAGCAAGTCTTGGAAATTGATGGAAATGTTTGGAGTGCTTCCAAAGCTTGAAGCAATGCAAGCTGTGTTTTTCTCGTTGCTGTTGTTTGGTTGCCTTTTTTAATGGTGGTTGTTAGCTCAGATTCTCTTATTTTTCCATGGCTTACCTAGTTTTGGAATACCAACTGCAAGCTGCCACTAGCAATACTCTGCACTTAAAATATTTCGAGGCTAGTATTGAGTACAGTGTATAAGTGCATGAGCACTAGTATGTGCTGGAAGGTTACTCTGAACATTGAGCTCGCCATGAGATAGGGCAAGTCAAGAGTTTTGTTAAGCAGTTGGTCTCTATGGGTTAATTGAACTAGAGATTAATTCAGGTTTCACTGAGTGCTGCAGTGTGAAAACAGTAAAATGGTCTTTACGGCACTATTGTGGTTTTGTTTTTCTGTATGCAGTGTAATGTACTGTATATGTATACATAAAATATATTTTTAAAAAATTCAGCCCAATAGGAAAGGTCTCCAGCCCATTTATAGTTTGAAGGTCTCTGTCACATTTTTTCCTTCTAATTAATCCTAGTAAGTATCAAGTGTGATATAAACATAGTTAACTGAAAAAAGAATTTGATTGGATTAAATTAGACATTATTCTGCTGTCAATACTAAACGACTAGCTTCAAAATCAGCTTTAATTAACCAAAAATGTTTGACATGGCTTATGGATGAAGGACGCTCTTTTAAAACTTGCCATGCGCTTTCCAGAAGGCTAAGGAGTGCTTAGTATCTTTTGCTGGACCTTTTTTGGAGTTGAGGTTTTCCTTTACAGTTTTGCTCCTTGATCTACGAGTTACTGACCAGGCAGGTAGTGGGTAGAAGCACTAAAAAAAGAAGCTATTTGTTTCTTTATTCAGAAGAATGGAGCTGTTGGGGTATTGGTGTTGCACAGTGTTGTCCCAGCCGCGCTCCCTGCGGCCTGCGTGGCCGAGAGGGGAGTTCATGGTTCCCGCTCCCCCAGCCCGGCCTCCTGTGAGGCACATGCAGATGGTGGCCATATGAAACGGCTGCGTTTGCATCCCTGCAGCCCTAGCTGGATCCTCGAGGAAGTTCCTGCAATTCCAGAAGAATTCAGGCTTCTCCGAGTGGAGATGCTCATCGTGTGAGGGAACTGGGCACCCACTCGTGGGGGCTAAGCAGCAAGGAGATCCTGAAAATTGCAGGCACCTTTTGAGATCAGAACTCTAGCAGAAAGAGATTTGTTACCAAATTTAGTGAACGTTTAATGTTCATAAGGAAGGAGGAAGGCAAAAATATGCGCTTATATAGGAGCATAATTAGAACAGCAGAGCTGTGTTTCTTCAGCTTAGGCCAGCTCCCGCATGCAAGTACCCTTCCTTGAGGCTGGGAAAGCAAGGAACAGGTTTTATGTCAGAGAGAAGGTTGGAGGAAAAAGACTTGCTTATAAATAAAACTGCCTTGATTTTTACGCTTTTACATTTTACCAAAGGGAACAGGTTTATATGTTTTGTAGCTGGCAGCCTGGTGTCACCTGTAGGCTTCTAGCAAATGATAAGGTGTGTTGCTGAATGTAAAACTCTTCAAGGTAAGTCAAATGGATTAACATATAAACATGGAATTTCTGCCTAAAACCTTCTTGGAAATATCATAAAGAAACAATCACAGTGGCACATTTTTGGTTATTTGCATTTTTCCTCTTTTCTCCAACAGCGCTCATCAGTTTCAAAGGTGATGTTTAAGAAGTCACTGTCAGTAGGCCTCAAAGATGAAATGAAATTCAAAAGTTATGTACTTAGTATGTCTGCCAAAGTGTTCAGGCTTTGAGGTGAGGGTGTCTTGACTCCCTACCTCAAGCATATAGGCAGGTGGGCTGTGTGTGACATGGTCTCCTTGTTAGACAGCACATTCTGTGCTCAGTTAATAGAACAAATTTCAATTCCATGTGTTAATAGAGGCTGTATGTGGTTATGCATAGTAGAATGAGCTGCGCAAGTTGGAAGATAATTAGTTTTTACTTGATTGTTCTACTTGTGTTTCTCTTTAGGCGTCTCAACAGGAATAAACTGCAAGTTCTTCCAGAGCTGCTCTTCCAGAACACGCAGAAGTTAACAAGACTGTAAGTAAAATCTGACTTAAATTTGTATTGTATGTATGTTCCTTAAGGTGTCCTACAGCTTTTGCACATTTGTTTTGACTGTGATGAGATGTTGAATTTTGGATAAGATGCTAAGCATTCTTAGTGATGTGTTGTCTTTGCATTTACAGTGGTAATTCAATGGCAAATAAATGTCGGAGAGGATGGATTTTTTTCCCATGTGTTGTTGATTCCAAGGTGAAATATTTTCAGCTCTCTGCAGAGAGCTATAGAAAATGAAAAAGTGGCAAGTTCTTATATCGGCTGAACAAAGTCCAGATGTCCAGAAAGAGAGACAGTCTGCACATGGTTATAATAATATTAGCATGTTGATGTAATAGTTTGTTACAGCAATTATTTGTTTCTCTTTTTGGTTTTGGTCTTTTTTTTTAGTTCTAAAAACATGGTCTTTTTGGACTAAGCCAAGTCACTGTGAGGCAGACCAGTCAAGTTGTGGTTGATGCTTTTTCAGCCAGGAAGATGAAAAAATAAGGGGAGAAACAGACTTAAAGTTAAAGACTGTGATAGAAACTGTTCAGCTGATGTTAGGCCTTGTGTGAGCAGCAAGATAAGATTTGGATTAGCTCAGGCTCCCATTGGAAGGGGAGGCCTTGGGACTATTGACTTGTCTTAGTTTGTGCAGTGACCTTGTGCTCTGGTAATAGCAGTTAACGTGGACGAGCAAGTGGCTGCACAGTTATGGCAGAACAAAATCATTGGCTTCCTTAAAAGGAGGAGTTTTTTTTTTAAAAAAAAAAAAAAAAGAGCTGTTGGAAAAAGCTCTTGGGCTAAGGTTTAAATTATAATTTGGTCTGTCTTGGAAACTTGTATATGGTGAAAGTTCCTTTTTAATGCTCGAGTCCTTTGGAAGACAAGTCAATAACACCTGAGATTTCAGGACTAAAATCATAAAGTTGCTCCAGGTTGGCTGAGAAGTTGCCCTACTCGTACAGGTTCTTAGACCTGTTTTAATACCTCTGTGTGGTCAAGCAAATGTTTTAGCAGCACAGCAAATACTTCTTTCTGTGGAAACACAAAATACATTGTGATGCTGAAGATTTAATTGTGGAATCAAGTGATTCTCTAAAAAAAAATGAGCTCTTTGTCTTGGTTTTAAAGCAAACACAGTGGGATTTTGTGGTGAGTGCTGCTGATAAAGCTTTGGAGGATTTGCTTAATGAAATCTGCCCTTTTGTTAGAACTTCCTCTTGAAAACTGTGCAAACAAGTGTTTTGGGGATCCAGATTGGACATTATCATTGTCTTAGTCTCAAGATGTGCTTGAAAAGGTTTGCCAGATTTGTATTTGATTAATTTGGCTTGATCATGGCTTTTCAGTGCACTGGGAAATATTTTCTGTGAGGGCTGATTCAGGTGTTTTTGTTGAGGTTTGTTGTGTGTATTTGAGAAGTTCCTTCTTGAAATTACTCTTGAATATAAAATCTGAGCTGGTACTCAGTTGCCATTAATGTTATCTGGTCTTCAGAAGATGCCATGTGTATTTATTTCACAAAAAGCTGGGCTCAGTCTTCTTAAGAGGCTTACATGTATCTAAAATTGTGACTTGATTTAATATGCTCTAACTTCCTCTGTAAGTGGTAGCATTGTATATGATTTATATGAGGTTGAAAGGAAATATCTAGTTGTTTGTGGTTTCCAGGGAAGGTGGTTTGGGTTGATAACTTCATATCTCTCCTGGAACTTCATGTGCGGAAGCCCTGAGTCAAGTAATGGACACTCTTGAGTAACAGAGATTCTAGCTACCATATAGTCTTTAAAGACAAGGACCATCCTTTTAGTTTTGGAATGTCAAGATTGCGGTAAAATCATGTAGAATAGATTAAATAATATGAATGTGGCGCTATGTAGTGCCTCCTGACAGACAGTGTGAAAACCCAAAACATCTGTCTGCATTCACTGATGTTTTTTGAGAGCTGTGTTTACCCTTACATAATGTTTGAGATCAATCATTTAAGCATTGTTTGTCAGAAGAAATTTCCTTTTTTTTGTTAAACATAGAAGTGTTAGGTAACGTGTATTTTAAGTTAAAATACATCTTGACTAAACAAACAGTTTGACTGTACTTGTTTTGGGGAAGGAATAGGAGTGAGAAGTTTTTGACCTACTGGAATATGTAAAAAGTAAATATACTTGACAGAGTAAGAGTATACATTTTTAAAAGATGACTTTATTTTTGCATTACACCCTTGCTCCTGCTAGTAGCTTAGAGATGCTTTTTTGGTGTATACAACTAGTCATGCAAGTACAAATCTATTCGTGCACGTTTTTTTAAGAACTTAAGCAGATATAAATACAGTATTTGTCATAGAAATGCGATAAACACTTCTGAAACACAAATCCAGCAGTGCAAGTCTGCTTGTTTTCCAAGAGTGTTTTTTAGTCAAGTGGATTTTTTAATGAATTGGTTATTTAATGGTTGCAATCCTGACGACCTACCAAGTCCAGAAATGAGTTTGCTAATAGTTGGGCTTGTCACACACACAGTTCACGTGGTGTGTCCTAAGAACTGGATATTGCTGTGCAATATCCCCAGTAGGGACAGCATGGAGATATTGGGGAAAAATGAAGAGCTGAATCTTGTGTACACAGCAAATGTGTGTGAAATCAGCAGTGATGCTTGTGGCTGCTCTTTCTATCTGGCAAACTCTAGGCAGTTTGCTGCTGTTTTAATAGAGGTGCAGACTTGATATCTTAAAATGCAAGACTGAACACAAAGGGAATGTTATCATGATGACCTCTGTGGGAGTTGAACATATATTGACAAACATAAGCAGCACTCACCTGGGGTGCTGTGATTCACCTGCTTAAACACATGAAGTTTGTGCCCTGGAATATTTCAGGGAAGACCTGTTAGTGTTTGAGGAGTAGTTAAAGGTTTCAGGACACATTTGAAGCCTTTTTTCACTACTGTCAGCTCAAAGGTGCCAGTTATTGCAGGACCCCGCTTGGTTGAATGTCAGCAGTGTCTGGAAATGGACTAGTTCATAAGTTGAGTATGATTTTTCTAATCAATGGTGTGTCAGAAAAGCTACAGGGGACATTTGGCACAGTTGTGATCTTTCCACATCTCTGCTGCTTGCACAGTTTGCCCCGGTGTGTGATAGTCTCCAATATTTTTCTTTTTTTGTCACCGTGCAGATTGGGTGCACTCAGGTGCTCTGCATTTAACACTCATGTGCTGGCTTTCTCATAGCTAATCAAATTTGAGTGCTGAAGTAGTTACAATCTGAGAAGTTTTCTAAAAGTATCAGTTGATTTTAGGTAACTTTGCTTTTTCTCTGCAACTCCTCCAACCTCAGAGCTGCAGAATATCCTCGTCTCGCCCTGTTCTGCTTGGGCTTGTGCGTCACATCTGGTTGATATTAGAGGCAGGAGCGTAGAGGGGAATTGGCCTTGGCAGGAATGTGAAACGTCCCACAAAATGAGGTTCTCATAAAATTTTGAGCCTTTTCTTTGAGAAAGAATGGCTTTGGGATTCGTGGATTTTGTTTGCTTTAATGAAGGTAAAAGTTTTAAGGTTATGTTGGCTGGGGAGTGAGCCCTTGACTGGATTCTCCAGTGGGAACACTTGCTGTTGCTCCGTTTTCTTGGTTTCCTGGGTTATAAGTGTCTTAATTATTTTTGTGTGAGATAATTAAGTATTATATAGTTAGAAGTGCAGGTACTTGTATTGTTCAGAGAACTGAACCAAGGAAGACACATTTAATAACTCCAGAAATCGAAAAAAAAGACAAGTAGTTTCTGGATACCTCCAGATACTTTACTCTCTCTTCTTATTTATTAGTAAGCAGTAATCTTAATACATAAGCACCAAATGTATGAAAAAGCACAACAAATGGAAACACAGAAGTTGTCTAAAGCTGTAAAAGCATGTTGTGATTCCAGTGCTGCTGTTCTGCAGCATTCAAAATGAATTCTGCCACTTGAGAGTTTTACAAAGATAACTTATTGTCACTATATGCTGGTGTCATGAGTTTCCTTAGCATTCCCAGCAGAGTTACTGAATGATCAGTGTGAGTCTATTTGGTCACTAAAGGCCGGGTATGCCAGAAATCCAGAGGATTTTAAAATAACTTGAAATGGCAAAACCCAACTAATAAGCCTATATTTGTTCTGTAAGAATATATTTGCTTACTCGTTATCGTTTTCATAACTCAAGCCAGCTGCCCAGATGAAGCAAAACTCCTTCCTTTAGATGAAAAAAAAAAAACCCTCGAAGAGAGCTTTACCCTCAAGCTTTGCACTGTGAATTACTACCTATTGCTCTCCTATGTGTAGCTATGGAGCATTGGTTGGACTCGAAGTATTGGAAATATTTGACTATACTGTAACATGTAGTAGTTCACCTGCCGGTGTAATATTGGAGTCTTAGATCTGGGCTGGCATCTGCCAGCTTGGGCAAACGGGCTCTTGGCAACACCCACATAGTGCCCTTCATCTCAGATTTTTTTATACTTGAAGTTACTGGAGTCCAAATGTTTTGTAGTGTTCAGTTATAACTGCTCCCAAGGGAGACATGGGGAGCAAGATGAACAGAAAGCAAATATTAGAGGCTAGGTATTGGTGGTGATAAAAAGGATTCTCGCACCTACGAGGATTTTTCCCACTTGTATGGCTGGTTAAAAATGGAAGTGGCAACCGAAAGGATTTTCCCAACAGTAGTCCTTAAGCTCTCCTTCCTAGCTTGGTCCTTGGCAAACTCCAAGGATAAAATTCCCACCCTCTGGCTTAATTCTGAGGCTTTGATCCAGGTAATGCCATCAGAAGATGATTTTAGAAGGGATGAGTTCATAAATTGTCTTGTGTCCTCTTTATTTTCCCATTTACCCTTTCCCAGCAGGACAGACCTCAGCGAGCTGTCCACGCGCTCCGGGATCATTCCATGCCCGTTAAAGCAGGACCTCGACCATGCAGCTGTGTCTGCAGCCCTGGCAAACTCATGCAGGCTGTAAGAGCGTTCCAGGGGTTTGTCCCGCATCCAAAAATTGTTGTTTCCCTGTGTACAGATCACAGCAGGCCTCTTTAGAAGACAGTAAATAATAACAGTAAGTGTTTGCTGTTCTCCAGGGTGCACTTCTGGCTTGAGCAAGATGTGCGTTAGGTCAGAAGCTTCTGCTGCCGATAGCATGACTTGTATACCACTTATCAAGCTGCAGTCACTTTATAGGCTTTTTCTTGGCTCTGCTTGTAAATAATGTATTTTGCACTTTGTTAAATATGCACACAATTTGTGGTTGCAGAGCCTAAGTGTTTTTTCTGAGAAGTTGACTTGCTTGTAAAAATACAACCTTTTAAAATATGATATTAGAAAAGATGTGTCAAAAAGTAAGTACCAGAGACTCATCTTCTATGCTACTTCTTCCAGAGTTCAAAATAAGTTAGTCTTACAACATGCAGATGTGTCTAAGCTAAGTAGGAGTTTGGGATGAAGAAAAGGTGCTCCTCAAAAAACTGTATTTTAGGGCTGGGTTTCTTGTAAGAAATAACTGTTGCCACTTGTCTATGCCCAGGCCATCCTGTTACATGGATGTGTAAGGCAGTTGGTAGCAAAGGGTTATACGTTTCCAGAAGGAATGTTACATAGGTAAATGATATTTCCACCAGTGCTCTGCTTTGGAAGTAAGTTGTTTTTATCTAAAAGCTTTTCATCTTGGTTACTTGTTTTAAATAAACAAACTCTTCCATTTTGGAAAGGAAACCTACTTTTGGATGCAACTGAGCCTAGGAATCAGGGAACTCCTAATTTGTAAGATGAATTTGCCATTAACTTGCTTGGTTACCTGGGGCAGGGTACTGGGTTATCTTCATGGATGCATAGACCTTTTCTGAGGGCCAGTTGTACATCCTGGGTGAAAGAACTGGGCAATCATGGAAGTAGTGAAAATTGGTCTAAACTTAATGGAAATTAAGCTCTTTCCTCTTGATTATTTGTTTCTTCTTTGCTTACAAGTATGGTTTAAAGTGTAAGGTGAGTTTATCTTTTAAAGAATGTGATGTCTGTGTCACATAGTACAGAGCAGATGATGATCAGTGCAGCAAGCAGGTTCTGTCATGTTTGAGGCTTGGTGGAGGCAGCACTGGGTTGGATTGATCTGGGGGAGCATCCTGCAGGAGCTGTAAAATGTGATATTTATGGCTTCTGTATCCTGCTCACACAATGAGTAACTACAGCTTTAGGGTCCTTGGATAAGCAGTGTGAAGTTGCACTGTCTGGTGGTAACTTCCCTGGGAACCAAACTATTCCCTGGTGAACCAAACTATTTTTTGCTGTTATCTGAGCTACGGTGAGGAGATGTGATCACAAGTCCATGGTTGGTCATGACCCAAGTGGATGGACACCTGGCCACGGAGGTTGGTAATGTTGATACTCTGCCAGCTTCGAAATGCCTCCTTCCTAGCAGTCTTCTGCTTCTGTTTTTAGTAGCAAACTACGGTCTAGGAGAAAAACGCAGTGACTCAGCTGCTTGTTATGATGGTTTTCACATGACTGAAAGCTATTAGAGAGTTCTCAAAGTACTGTAATTGTGGGTGGGCATGTTGGCTTTCATTTTCTTATTTTAGTCTGCAGGGCTTGGATGTTGAGCATGTAGAGTTGGTGACAGGGAACGAAGAGGAACTGAAACTTGGTTGTTTCTGTAGGTGCTCTGACTGTGATGGTCTTTGGCCTTTCCTGCTTTTGATTTCTCTCTTGTGCTTTGGAGAGCACATGGTACCTTTAAAACTAAAGTACTAGAAGGTACAATAAGTATGCCAAGGTGCATGGAAGCATGGAAACCTTGGTCATGACTCTTCTTTTGAAAATGAGAGAGAAGTTCAGTTAGCAGAAATGTTCCTACGGTGTTTTCTTGTGTGCACCAGTGTTGAATGTCAGCTTGGAATGAAGCTTGTTTAAGAAAGCATTCCCTGAGGCATTAATCCTGGAATCTCTTCCCAAAGTATGATGATGTTGAAAGATAAAACATTGTGAAATTATGCAAGCGCATCCTACTTCTCTATAAAAATTTCAGATCTCAGTAATGGGTCAAGTTTCTTCCATTGCCTTTTGAGCTTGTGAGCATTAAGATGCTAGAGCAATGCTGAGGATGCCCCAGGCATCGTGTTTTTCTCCATGGCAAATATCTGCTGAGTTGAGAATTCACTGACAGCATTTCTGTGCAGTTTTAAATCACACTTTTGGAATTACGCAACAGTTAGTTACTTGGTTGAGTTTCCACAGAAAGTTCTGCAGCAAACAGTTGGCCTCATCCATCCAGACAGCATGGGCATTAGCTGCAGGGACTCACCAAGTTAAGACTTGTGCAAATCAGCTGTTACGGCAGGAGGAAGAGGCTTCCACTCGGGCGTTTCATTTTGGAGTTTCAAGTTTGGTGTTATGATATCAGATGCTTTTCTTGCTGTCTCCCATAGAAAGCTAGTTTTCTGGTTTGCTTGCTGCAACTTGAGAAAGCATGAAACACAGCAATGGCATCTGACTTGGAAGCTGGCCCTGCTCTAAGTGCCCAGTTGAACCAGGTGGTCTCTGGAGGTCCTCTTTGGTCTATGTAGTATTGCAGTTAAATATTTTTTTTTTGGTGTTTGATGTTAAAACTTGCAAGCTTTTAGCTAGTTGAAGGCATTCCTGAAGATGAGATTATTTTTTTTTCCCTTAAAAAATTTGATGTCGTAGGGAGGTTGGAGGATTTCTGTGGGTGCTGGGAAGGTTCTGTGCCAGGCATGTGCTAGATGGTGCTCGTCACCAGTACCCTGCATGAGGGAGATCAGGGTTTGCGACTCCCATGGAATTTGGAGCTTGGCAGCAGCCAGGCCCGAGGAGGTGCTGCTGAAGGAAGATGTGTGTAACCATCTCCTGCTGAAAACTGTGCCGTTCAGCTCTGCTCGCGCTCCCAGCTCGGGTATCCTTTTCAGAAGCATTTGGTTTTCAGACTTGTTTTCATTTTGTCCTGTGAGACTTGCTCAAACTGTGCAAGAAAGCTGTTTGCAATGTTCTTTTCCTGAGTATGTGACCCACTTCTGCTCGGCATAAAGAATGCTTGTAAGAACAGGATGACATTGCATGTTGGGCTGCTGGGATTATTATATAAGGTGTGCACATAAAAGCTTCCCAGTTTGTCTGCCTTAGCCTTCCAAGCTTGTTTTCTAAAGCAATTGCAATCACT
>JAUBOD010000134.1:2380672-2398120 GCA_032353885.1 Nothura maculosa
AAAAACACATAAAGCCATAAATACGCAAGTACGATGATCTTGCAGGTCTTTTCCAACCATTATGATTCCAAATGCAAACCTCCCAGAAACATAAAATCCAGCCCGGTGAGTAACCTGCACATCCCCTAATGCCCATTTCACCTCCCTCGGATCTTCCCCTTTTTCAGCCGTGGCAGCAGATGGCTTTTCAGCTTGGAGTCACTAGGGAAACGACCGGAGCTGCCCCATTGCTATGGAGACCGGCAGCCACCGCTCGCTATGTGCAGCTCCCTACGGCCGCGGCCCGAGAGGGAGTTAAAACAGGCATGTAGGGAGGTTAAAACAGGGATGTAGGAGGGTTGAAACAGGGATGTAGGGGGGTTGAAACAGGGACACCCGCCCCATCCCTGATGGCCAGGGGAGGCCTCGCTCCTGTGGGACGGGTCCGCGGCCTCTGCCTGCTCCAAGGCCACTGGCTCTTACCCTGCCACCCCGTCTCTGGTTTTAACAGCAACGTTTTGTTTTAGGAGTTAAGGTGAGGAAAAAAATAATAAAAGGTAAGGGAAACGTTTAATACTTGAGACTGGGTGTTGTCAGGGCAGTGGTTATTTGTCCACAGCTCTTGCTGTCCTGGTGGATTCCGCCTCCCAGCCACCCTGCAGGATTTGGTGACAGGGCAGCAGAGGCTGCCTGGAAATTTAAGACAGAGAATCCAGCTCTGCCCATTTCCCTGCTGCAGACGAGCTGCTTTGGCACAATGTGGTGGGGTTTTTTGTTTTGTTTTGTGGTTTTTTTTTTTTGTTTGTTTGTTTGTTTTTAGCAAACACTGGAATTTTGGAACCTGCTCTGGAACCCCACAAGCAGCTTTCTGATTGATTGCAGCCCCTCAGGCACCTCTGCTCTGTACTGGCCTCGTACTCCCCAGAGAAATATTTTAATATTGAATATAATGCAGCTTTATACACAACTTCCCGTGCAAGTAAATTGCTAGAAAATGACTTTTAGTAATGCTTTGATAACTGTGAAAACTGGAAATAAAAAAATGCATTAAATAATTTTATATTAGCTCAATTGCATTAAGTTTAGTTTTTATATTATTTCAATTGCATTAATTTAGCTTAAGGTGTCACCCACTGCCTCTTACGGTGCTTTCTTACCAACTGAATTTAAGGATAGGGCCTCTAGTTTTGTATGTGATAGTTTGGGTCAGTTCCTTTGAATTACTGCCGTCCTAAAAGGTACAAAAAGACCCGCTTTGAGGGTGGACAACAAATGTGTGTGTTTCAAGAGGCTCTTTGTAATTCCTGTGGAATACAGGGAAGCCTCAATTCATAGGGAATAAACTTTACAGGAAAGTACTTGCATATGGACAGCAGCTTTTACTAGAACGTGTGGGAGAAGGTTGTCTGAGCAGGGTTTTTGTCTGTGACGATTCTGTAAAGAGTAAGTTATAGACAGAAATAAAGACAACTGAAAAGTGCTCTCTCTCTATATATATATGTGAGTACCAGGTAATATTTAAATATTCAGCTAGATTCCGGACAAAATATTTGAAGATATTAATTAAACTATCCTTATGGTATGATTTAAAAAAGATTAGCACTTGAGCTCTGCAATGGTCTCAATGTTTGTAAATGAAAAATAAATCCCTCAGTAAAATAACGTGCAAAACATGGATCATTTAGTTCATTATTGTGAAATATTTGATACTTGAGGGTCTTCTCTTCATGTACTTGAGATGTGTCATATTGAAGAAAAAGTACTCAAATCTCTTATGCATGGCCTCAGCGTAGATAATTTATTTGAAAAAAGATTGTGCATAGAGTAAACGTAGATTTTTAAACATTAGCTAAAATTAAATGCTGTGGAAACAATACATAATTTTCATTTTTGAAAGTTTTTACCCTAGATGAATTCAATTATCTAATATTTTAGGACAGTATTTTTTAAAAATCTTAAATCTAGTATTAGTAGAAATATCACGTTAACTTCTTTGCTGGGAATTTTTGCCTTGTGAATACATCCAGAAACCAAATACTATTCTTGTGTAAGCAGAAATCCCAACCCTCTGCATTTAAAGTATTATCTTAAGCAGCAAACGGGTATAAACACTGTAAAACCCTATTCCTTCCAAATGTTGTTTAAAATGTAGCTCTCAAGTGTGACAGATAGTGTATAAATCTAACGGATAAGGCGGCGGGATGAACTGTCAGGGGAATTGCGTGCTAAACATTTAATGCGGTGTCTTGGTTAAATAACCATAGAATATCTGGGGATATAAAGCTATTAGGATGCAGAATTATTTCCT
This sequence comes from Nothura maculosa, assembly GCA_032353885.1. Classification (NCBI taxonomy): domain Eukaryota; kingdom Metazoa; phylum Chordata; class Aves; order Tinamiformes; family Tinamidae; genus Nothura; species Nothura maculosa. The sequence continues at coordinate 2,382,960 of JAUBOD010000134.1, forward strand.
CATTGTTTTACAGAATGGTGGTGCCGCTCGTATCTTTTGCGCTTTAAAATGCCAATTTTAAAGATAGATAATGATAATCAGTTGCATATAATTTGGTCACATAATTAACTGTACTGCTTTTTAATAAAACTGAGATTACCTAGTGAGGCAAGACTGTGATAATATATGGCATTATGGCTACAGTATGAAGGATGTCTTGCAGCTCGAGCGACTTGATCCCTCCTGTGCGTGGTTGAGAAGCAGCAGGTCTTTCTTAGATAAACAGAATTTCTCTTGCACATTGAGAAGTACAATGGGAAGGATTTTGTACACGGTCATCAGGAGCCATCAGCCCTGATGGACCGTGAAGCACCGAGCGTGTGGGAGCTCCCAGGACCCTACAGGTGTGCAGGGCACGCAAAATCTGCCTAATTTGGATACAAAGGGACTTTTATAGTGATTTTTGTCCCAATTTAGTGATCACCCTGCCTAAGTGCATGTGTTGTGGGAGCCTCATGGTTTCCCTCGCCTTGGTCCTGCGGGTTAAACACCTAGCGTAACGTGGTTGTCGGTGTGACGGCACCTCTAGCAGTGTGTTTAAGATGTAGGTATTATACTTTGTCAGCAAAAATCAATTTATGAGGGTGATCTTTTTTAAAAAAGCAATATACTGCATGCCTCCATGAATAGACATCCATGGCTTACTATCAGATACCTTAGTGATGAACGCTCTTGGCTCATTAGCTTATTTTGGTAGGTTTGGCAGAAAAATCAATATTAGAGAGTAACTCAAAAATAGGCAACATAGTGCTTCACCTAGTAGAAAAGAAGGTGACGGTTCCCAAGTTGTTCTGTTTTCTCTTCATCATGTGCCAGCCAACTCAAGTGTAAAATCCTTAGTCATGCAACCAGTGATACATTTATCCGCCTTTTAGGTTTATTCCTGAAATCCATGGTGGTTTCTATTAAAGCAACACATTTTTAAAAACCCACGCAATTAAATAGGGAACCTAGAAAAAAAAACACCCAGCATCTGCTTCATCCTCCCAGCAGCCAAAAATAAAGAGATTTTAACATCTTGATGGGGTGATGGGAGAAGAGAGGACGTGTGTGAGTATGTATATACTTACATAGACTTTCTGTGCATGTGTATGTGAACTCTCAGGCTACAGAAAGATCCCATTGGGATGATTTTACATCCTGATACCTGTCAGTTTAAGAGACGTTGCTCAAGGTTTTGCCAAATTGAGCCTGTTCTCCTGCGTTAGGAGAGTTCTGAGAAAACTTTGCTGGCTTGATGCTCACTCAGGTTTGCAGTAGGTTTGACCGACCTGAGGCTCTGTGATGTCTCAAGCACTTGAAATCATAAAATCCAATGTCTGTGTAGCCCCCGCTGCGTCGCCAGGGACAAGATTCCCATCATCTTGCAATGAACATGTGTCCAAGAATAGTCGGTATTAGGACATGCAGCTGTATCTGTGTGGGGACACATGAGCATGGTGCTTGAATGTACTTTTTGACCAAGAGACGCTTTGTTTTTATTCAGTAATTACAATTTAATCCTTTATCCTGTATTATGAGGAAGTTTAGAGGGAAGATGAGGTAGACAACCAGAACAGAAGTTGGCAAAACTCCCTGTTACCAGGTGTAACGTGTTGCCCAGGTGCAACTCGTGACCCAGGTGCACGGCGTTTGCCATCCATATGCAGAGTATCTTACACGCTGAGCTTGTGCACACTAAAGAAGCTCCCTATGGCAGCGGATGGAGGCTCCCGCGCCGTGTGGTGCTCCAGGTACCCAAGATCCCTGTTCCAGCCTGGGATGCACCAGAGTGGCTGCTGTGCCAAGGGCTCCCGAGGGAGCCAGCAGCGCCCGGCTTTGCTGCCACTCAAAGTTACGTAGATATATTCCTTTACACATTAGATATAAAGGGTGTCCTGTTAGCGAACGCAGTCGCTGAATTTCAAGTGACAACTCCCTTGAGTTTCCTCAGCGAGGCAGGCGTTCAGCCTCGGTGGGGATGAGCCCCCCGGCGGGCGCGCCGGAGCGGGAGGCGCGCGGTGCCGGGCACAGAGCGAGCGCCGGGAGCAGCCGCCGGAGCCACCCGGCGGGGAGCGCGGCCAGATGGGGCCGCGCACAATGCGGAGCCGCGCCGCCCCGCCACAGACATGTGCTGCTTGGAATAATAAAAAGACCATAAAATTAGATTAGTCGAGTCTAATTTGGCATCGGCGTATTCCCTGTGCGCCCGCGCGGCTCTGGGGCGGATAAAGCCCGGAGATTTAGTGCTGCCAGGACGGAGGACTCCGACTTCCCGTAAAAAGGGAGGGGGGAAGAGAAGGCAGCGTGGGAGGTCGCCGAGGGCAGCGCGGTGCCCTCCAGTGATTTACAGGCCTTTAGCTTAATGAAATTGTTGCAGTGACATGACGGTAAAAGCTCATAATGGATTGGATGCCCTAATGTAATGAAATTACTCCCTTCTGCCTTTAAAAAAAAAGAAAGAAAGAAAAAAAAAAGAGGCACAATTAATATTTCCTGAGACCTGGCGGGCTCCAGTGCGCGGCGCGGGCCGGCGGCGGCAGCGGCGCCCGCCCTCACGCTCTCCCTTGCTCCCCGCAGGCAGCTGGACAACAACCAGATCAGCTGTGTGGAGGACGGCGCCTTCCGAGCCCTGCGCGACCTGGAGATCCTGTGAGTACGGCCGGGCCGGGAGGGAGGACGGGGGGACCCCCGAGGCCGCGGCCCCTTCGCGGTTGCATCGCACGGGGCCTCGGATGCGGCAGGGAGGGCGGCCGTGCTCTCCACCTGGCACCAACTTCCCAGAGCAGCAGCCCCGGGAGAGGGGAAGGGCGCTTGGCAGCCCGGGCTGCCTCCCCGGGGCACAGTGAGCGCCAAGTTCACGCGGCGCTGCAGGATCCCGGCAGGTCAGGTCGATCCCCCCTGGTCACCACCGTGTGTGAGGTGGATCTGGACCCCACAGCCGGCTCCAAGGCTCCCTGCAGCCTCCTCATTGCTGCCGTGACCCTGTGAGCATCAATGTTTCCTTGCATGTGACTGAGCCAAAATGGGGTGCAGGGGGAGAGCCCCCATTGCTGGAGCCAGGCTGGTGTCCCTAGTGTGAGGCAGCGAGGCCTGGCCCTGTCCTGCTCCCATGAGGGCTCTCAAGGGCTGCTCCAGGCTCTCCCGGCCGGGCTCAGGTTGCTGTGCTCACGGGAGGCACCGAGAGGAACTCACCAGGAGATCCATCTCATAAAGGGCACTGTCCGCATCCAGCATTAAGGGTGACTTGTAGCAAAAGTGCATTATCTCTGTAAAGTTTTACTTATTTATCAGGCTGAGCAGTACAGAGGCAAAAGGAAAGAACTGGCAGCTCACGGTCTTCTCCAAAACCAGCCCTTTTTTCTTCTGCTGGGCTCTCTTCCTGTGTCTGCAGGGTGGACTCAGTCCTCCACGGACAGTAGCCTGGGCTGTGAGTTTCCCTGCGAGAGCCTGGAGCGGCCGGGAGCCTTTGCTGTAGTGCAGGGAGCTCTGTAGGCTCGGAGAAGTTGCTGGGAAAGGATGCACTTCTTGGACGTAATAAATATTAGATTAGGTGATTTGTTCCTCTGCTTGCAGTTCCTGAGTTCTGTAGCAATTTTTTTGTGATTGAAAGAGAAAGAAGATTTTGTCTTTCTGTATAAAATACATCATAATCAGATCTTTTATGCATTTTTAATTTGCAGCGCAGACGTGCTGCTGGAGAAAAAAATCCATCTTAATTCCAAGAGATGAGGAAATAGATTGATAATTCCTATATCTAAAGGTGTTTTTCTTGCAATTACAAAATTGGAGGCATATACTGCTAACCTAATTCCAGTTTATTTCTAAGCTTGTCTTCAAAGAAAGTTTGAGTATTTAAGTCTCTGTCAAGCAAAATAAATTTGCTTAACGCCCCAGAGGCTATAATATCTGCAGTTGTACAACAGCAGTAATCATTAAAAAATAAAAGGATTTTGAACCATCAAAGACTGTTAACAAGTGAAACCAAAGGACATCCAGATAACATTTCAGAGCACAACTTGCTATGTATAATTTATGCAGATATATTTTAGCTTATAATGTAACATGTAGCAAATAGCTAATGATTCAGGCAAAAACCTCTTATCCACGCTCCTATTGGAGCACTTTGGAATGATACCAGAAAGTGTCTGCTATGTGTCTGAAGGGAATCTTGTTACCTTTCCTATACCAAACGTGCACATTTCTAGTCTTCACTCCTGTGTCTTTACACCCTAAATTTTGTAGGTTACTTGAGGCAGAGACAAAATATTTGGTAATACCAGAAAAAAAAACATTTAATGTGAATTACTTAATGTTAGAGCCCTTTTTCTCTGTGTTGTGCTTCCTATTGGACTTGCCCTCCATAGGAGCGCGTGAGGAACCTGGTGTGGGGACACAAGGGAGCCCTGCAGTCGTCCTGCTCCCTGATCTGTCTTATTTCTAGTTGTCAAGCCCACAGTTTTTGTTGACTACTTTGATTTTCTTTTTTTCAGTGCTTCCAATAAGGTCTTATTGGGACACAGTGCAGAGCCAGGAATGAAAACAAGACTGAAATTTGTAATAAATTACCATGTTCTCAGCATATTTTAGCATGGTTTTGCACTACCAGGGTTTTCCTTGGGGTAATACAAGGAGTTGCTGCCTCCAGCTGGAGCTTGGATCAGACCCAGGACCTGACAGGGCAGACACAGTCATTGCATTCTTCATAAATGAACTTCTCCATTTATGAATTTTGGTGTTTCAAATGTCCCTTAAATTGTCTCTAATCCCCCAATCTGACCTATGTTGACCATAGTGCAGTGCCCAGCCCTGCCAGTGACGGCAGGGTTTGGATGAGCCAACCTGGGAGAACAGTGAGGACCGGGTGCTCTGGTGCCTTCTGCTGATGCTCTCTGCCTGAGAACAGCGTGCAGGACAGGCATCATAGCCCCAAAAAGCATTTGTTTCTGGGTTTGGTCAGAGGCTATTCTATTTTTCATTTTGCATCAGGTTTCCTCTACAGTTTCCCATAAATGTTTTAATCTGTTGATAAAGTAAAGATTTCTATTGAGGACACACTTCCTTTCTCCCTTCTTAGAAGGAAACCTATTTCCTTAGGCTTGGTGTCACTTTTCAGTGCTCGACAAGGTGTGTTCAAGCCCTCCAACTGCAATATAATGCAGAAGAGACATGCATTTGGGACAGCTGACAAAAGTTATTAAATAAATTATGACCTGTCAGAGGAGAAATCCGCAGAAAACTTAAAGAAAATTGATGGGGACCTTCTACGGGCTGAAATGTCATTTTTGAAAGGGAAAGGTCTTTTGCACTGCCTCGTTTAATTTTTACCTAGGTCCTGTGGCAATAACAGTATTACTGAGAAATCTTTATTAGTATAGCTATAAGCAAGGTCAGGTTATTGAAATAAAACCAGAATGAGAATAATGGTGCAGTGCTGCTTGTGCGGATCCTTTGCTGGTTAGAAGCGCATTAGCCCATGGCCTGATGTCCAGAATCCAAAGCCATATAGTTCAGTATCCAAAGTGATGATGCCCTGGAGCTAAAACTCCTTTGGAGGCCCAAATTTCGCTGTTCATCTCAACAGACGTTCAAATACAAAGAATTAATTCCAAAGCGACCACAAGTGGATTAACAGTTAATACTGAACTGATGATCCTGCTCGTGCCCTTAGTCTGGAGGTGCCTGAGAATTTCTAGGATATATTTCTCAGGAAAACACAGAACTCAGTTTAGCAGCAATCGCTTTTAATTTACTTTTTATTGTTTTATCTCACTGAAGCGCCCTGCAAACAGTGTAGTGACATGGCAGCGAGGCCATGTGAGGAGGAAGTGGTAGGAGCCACCGTTGACACCTTTTCTGCCGTGTCTCCCTCATTTTATCTCGTAAAAGCTGCTTTTCCTCCCACTTTATAGAGCTAACTAGAGGGATCGGAGCTTTGAACACTTGGTGTTTGTTGCAGATTTTCTGCAGAAACACTTAGCACCCAAAAGATGTTTATCTTTGCAAGAGCTTATCCTAAAAGGACTGTTGTAAGTATTGTACTATGAAAGGAAATAGAGAAAAAGGCAGCAAGTGAATTCCTTATGTGCAGAGCTGGCAGTGAATGGCTTGGGTTAGAGTTTGTTGGTAATCGGGTTAATTGATGGAGGTCTTGGCTTGCATTCATGTAGTACCTCCTGTCCCAGCCTTCTAAGCTTTCAAATCGGGGACAAAGCCTGCAAATCCTCTTAGTTTTGCTGCCTTTTGAAAGGGGGGCTGAGGGCTGCCCGTGTCGTGGGGAGCAGCAAGCGGAGCAGCCAGCACCTCCGGCCGAAGCGGAACGGGTGCAGTGAGCCCCATATCCACAACTGTTGCAGACCTTAACTTAAATTCCTTTAAATGAACCCTAAACATGTGAATGAGAAACGTCCACCAGTGGGAAGTGTTTTTCAAGGGGGTTATGATTATTCCAGCCTTCATTTTTCACACCCGTACGTTTCTCTTCTAATGATCATGTTTCATTAAAATGTACTAAGCTGGTTGACTCCTGATGGATGCATCGTGAATGAATATGCTTATAATGCCCTATATTTTTTTTCTTAGCAAATTCCTGAGAAATTTTTTGAAAATCAGTATTTTGTGTTGCAGCCATTTAATTTTTCTGCTCATTGTCTCCTATATGGTGAATACTCCGTTATGGAGCCAATTTTGCTTATTTGCAAAATGCTATGCTGGGCATGTCTTAACTAGATGGAAAGATTTTTATTTGCTTTTCCAACCTAGAGAGGCAGGGAGCTAAAGTCATGACATAATTCTAGATATATGACATGTCATTGCTTAATGAGAGCTTGAAAATGCCACAGAAATGTGATTGCCTTCTCTATTTTACTGGAAATTATGATTGGTTGAGGCAATCGGGATTAAATTTGAACTCTAAGTTGCATTCCTAACCAATGCCAAGATACCTAAATACAATAAAGAAAATTAGGTTTTTATTAAAAATGCTATGCATAGCTGTTTTACTTATTCATAAATGCATTCAGTAAAATCAGAATGGTTAGTGTTGGGTTGTTTTTTCAGCCAAGGGTGTGTATTAGCCCAAGTAGATGTAAATGAATTGAGTGAATTAAAAATCTCTATTTGTTTCAGTCTGTAAGTGCACAATATGTGTTACCAAAGGAAAAAGAAAGTAAATCACCCCTGAGAGGGCATGAGTAGCTGAGTGTCTATCTGCTGGATGGAATTCCTGAAACAAAGAGTTTGGCTTTTCCAAGAGTATCCTTGGAGCTTGTGCCTTGGGAAGTCACACATACCAGAGAAATAATAAAGATAGAAATTAAAGATTAAGGATTAAGAATTATTCTGAAGGCTTGCCAACCAAGACATGGTATTCCCAGAGGAGAGAGATATTAGTGGGAAAAAAATAATGTCTGTGTTTCTCTGGGTGGAAGCGTCCAGACAGAAACCTGCACCGCTTTCCTGGTGTCTCCTTAAGCGAAAGGGCTCCTGAAAACCCTGGCTGCTCCCGTAGGGAAAGATTCCTTTTTATAAATCAAGTGATGAACTACACAAATGCCCTTTTCTGGAGAACTTTTAGGAAGCTACTGCACCCCATGGACCCGAATGAAATGAGGCGCATAATTAGCGCAAGGAGTAGATGGAGAAAAATGGGCTGCACAAGAGGGCCTGGTTTTGTTTGCTGCCGAGTGTCAGCAGGAGATGCAGCGTCGCTGCAGGAGGTACACGATAAAATCTGAGATAGCCTCTGTTCTGCAGCAAATTAGCAAAGTAGGGCTGGAAGGAGGGCAGAGCGAGGAGAAGGGTGCTCGGGTGGCACCCCTGTGATGGGCTTTGTATCAAAGCCCGGCTGGGATAAAGAAGGGTGGGCAGGAGAGGGGCTCTGTGAAAGCCGGTGGTGCCTGGGAGAAGGGAGGCAGCTCTGCTCTCCAGCAAGGACACGTCTGCATACGTTCATTGATGGGCAATTTTGCTCATCCTGCACTGTGGCAGACCCGTCCCAGCAGGTGGATGGACATTCCTGTCCATCCTCAGCGTGGATGTCCAATTGCGTAGTTAGAAAAGATGCGTTTGTTCCCCCTTGGAGCACAGTGAGTACCCGAATGCTGTGCCCTTTCTCCCCTGCAGCGCCAGGGCTGGAGCCTTTTCCCTTTGGAGCAGGTGGGAGCCCCTGGGGCTCCAGACCTCCCCAGCTAGGAGCAGTGTCCGGTTGGATTCAGGAGCTGCTCGCCAACGTGCACTGTAAAGAGCCCATTCTCATGGCTGGTGTCACACAAGCCCTTCATTCATATGGCACTTGCTGCTCACATCCCAGCGCCAGAACCCGAGGGGACTCAAGGATTTCAGGCGCCCCCTCCTGTGGTTTTCCTCACTTCCTTCATGGGTTCTCTCCCTTTTCTGGCTTGCCCTCCCTCCCACCAGCGCAGCTCCCGCTGCGGCCGCGGGGCCGGCGCTCCCTGCGGTGCCAGTGGAGGAGGCAGCGAGCTCGGAGCACAGGCACCGCGAGCCGGTTTGTGCCCTCCTCTGCACCACGGGGTGCCTGGGGGCATCCACTGCCCGCAGGGAGAAGCAGCAGAGAGGCCCCCACACCCTCCCATCCCCAAAACAGCAGAATTCCCGCTGAAATTTTCACAGGAGCCCTGTGCACCAAAATCCTTGGTCTGTTACTTCCTGCATCAAAAATCTGCAGTTAAGCTGCAGTTGCTGGAACGAGGGGCTCTAAGTTATTTGGCATTAGCATTTCCACAAGGTTTAGCACGGAGAATAATGTTTTCTCCGCAGTAAATTGGGAATCAAAGCTATAGTGTGAAGATACTATGCGTGCAAATCAAATACACGGAAAATTGCGTATGTAGAGGCTTCTCCAGATCTGAAATTGTACAGTGCGGTGTTAATTGCTGCTCACAGGGCTATGCATATAAAATAAGTATATATAAATGTATATTATGCCTAACGTGTATGATGATAAAAGATACAAGATTTAATTAGGTCTTTATGTTTTGGTTAAATGTAGGAATAATAATTTTTCTAAAAAAATCAGAAGAAATATGTTTCCTGGAAATTAGACTTGGCATTTCCAGGTCTGTGCTTAAAAAAAAAGAAGAATTAAAGAGCTTTGTTAAGGTTGGATGCATGAGACAGTTTTAAAGTAATCTGAAATCCAATAATCACAATTTCTATGTCAATTCTGTTGTCATAAATGGAACAATTTCCAATTAACTAGATGGGCCCTGGCAGAATTTCGTTGCCGAGTCCTGCTTTGGAAGGAGCAGTCTGTGAGTGTTGGGTCAGTTTATAGGATGATGGATGTCCACGTTTAGGGCATCTGCAGATCCCTCGGAAAGACGGATTTTAAAGTGGCGTAATGTCGTTGAGAAACGTTTCTTGTGGTGTGTTGTGTTGTTGTTGGGTGTTCTAGATAGATAGATACTTCAGAAAAGAGGTAGGTCACTTGGAAGAGCATCCGATGAGAAGGCCCAAGGGAAGGAGATAGAGGAGACTGTTGGTTTTTAGGGGTCCCTCCCATCCCTCTTGTTTTTGAGGGCTCCCGGGGGTTTGCAGTTGGCAGACGGTGGTTGAGAGGGATGTGTTCAAGGATAGAAGCGAGCAGGATGCAGCACCCATTGCGGTGCCTTTGGCAGAGGGACACGGCGCCTCCGGCCACATCTCAACGGGTCGCTGGGAGGCCCCAGGCGTGTGGGGAGCCCCAGGCGTGACGGACGGTCCCCCGAGAGGCTCGTGGGCGCGCCCGCAGTGCCGCAATGCAGCAGCTCTGCGACGCCTCGCTTGGCCCGCGCGCTGGGCGGGCTCTGCGAGGGGGCTCGGCCGCGCCGCGTGCCCCCGCGCTTCCTACTGGCTCCCGCCGCCATTTGCGACGGGCCTTAAAAGGGTCGGGCGCAGAGGCGCCGCGGAGAGCCCCGCGCTCGCAGCGCCCACCATGGCCACGGACGCTGCTTCCCGCCGCACGCCCTGCCCAGCGACCGGCTCCGCTCGTTTAGCCGCCCTTCCCGCTCGTCGAGTGTTCCTCAACAGTTCATTATCGCCTCGAATGCCGTCCGCGTCTGTTTTATTTTGCACGTTTTCGCTGTGGGCTGAACGCAAGGGGAGCGCTGTGAGTATCTGATCTTGGAGCTGGGGATCCTAGCTGTGTATGTGCAAGTACTCGTGGGCAGGTGGCATTTGGGAGAAATCTAAAAATGGAAAAAGTTTAAAAATGGAAAATATTGGGGAAGGATATCTGATTTTCAATATGTTATTGAATAACCTTTTGTTTGTGTGATGCACATAAGCGGTGTCTGTTGTATTACCAAGAGGAAAGGGCAAAGCGGGTTTGCTGATGGAAACCAGATCCCTTTCCAGCTCCACCAAGGAGCAGAATTGCCCCTGTCCAGGAACAAGGTGTTGCCTTTGTGCTTTCGGCAGCATCTGTTTCTTGCACGACAGTGGCTTTTCCAAGTGGCTGCTTAAACACAGCCATCCGAATTCATAGAATACGTGGTATTTCCCACTTTGTTCGTGCGAGTTTGCGTTTGCCTGGGTTTTAATGGTAATTTCCAGCAGGTATGGCTGAACACAAGGACCTCGCGCCTTGCTAGAAGTCAGGCTTGGCTGGGCTCTCTGCCACTCTTGTCCTTGGGGAGGGCATTTTGATAGCCCAGGGGCTTCCCCCTTTTCTAGGATTTGCCCTTTTCCCTTTTTCTGGTGGCCACTTTGAGTTTCTCGTTGGGTTTTTCCTGCATGGGATGCGGCGCGCGGTGCCTCCCCGGCCATGGCACGCGGTGCTGCGTGTCGCACCATGCCGCAGTGCGGCAACGCGGCGCCACGACCAGCCTGCCGCATAACCCGCCATGCTGCCCACACCGCTGCCCTCGGCGTCCCTGCGAGCGAGAGCACGACCCGCCGGCGCCCGCAGCGGCTCCGGGGATGCTGCACCGTGCCGTGCGCGCAGGCTGTGCTCCATAGCACAGGGAGGCCACCGAAACGCATCGTCGTTTCTTCCTTTTTCAGTGCTACGGCACTAAAATTGTCTCAGGATGGGAAAAAATGAAACACGATTTTGAGAAATTATTTTTAATCCATTTCTTTAGATTTTTTTTTCTTGGTGGAACCCTGTAAAGAAGCTCTTGGCTAATTCTTTACAAAAACCTTTTACCTTGATGATAGAAACACCTATTCAATTCCTTCAGTCTTCCGCTATAGAAACGACAAAATTTCTTTGTTCCTTTCAAATTTCCGAGCGAACTCAATCAGTTTGAACTACATTAAGTTTGTAGGACTGGCTTTGCGTCGGGAAGGACTGGCCACAAGGAACCATTCAGGCAGGAAGCGGAGAATCCGCTTCATTTTGCCAAAGTGCTGGTACCTAGACCTAAGGTTTGTATGAAATGGCTCTGCATTATTGGTGCTTTTCCATCTTTTTGATAACTGTGTTCCGGGAGGATTCAGGACCTCTTTCTCTGCAGAGAAGGCAGTCCAGTTTCCATTAATGTCATCTGCAATAGCGTGGAATCCGTTAACTGTAATATGAAAGAGAAGCTTGCACAGGTAAAGATTGAGAGCTTAGTATTTAGGAAAAGTGATCTCTCTATACCCTAAACAAATGGCGTATCTATTTATTTTATATTAATTTTATATTAATATATATTTTATATTAATAAATGAATGTATTTTTAAATTATTTTAATTATATTAATTCATCAAAAGAGGAATTTGCAAAGGTTTGGACAAATTTTAGATACTCAGATGGAATTGAAATTGTATATAGTTCTGTTTTGTAGGTATTCATGCCTAAGCAAGAAGATTGCAGAGATTGTCTGCAATCAGCAGCAGCATTTACACTGAATTCAGTGGTTGGGGTGTTAGGATAGCTGGACATGTTCCTGACTGTCCAAACCAAATAATAGTGAATCTGGAAATTGGCTGCCCTAAGAGGAGCATTGAAACTACACAGATATTGTAAAACACATGCTCAGTATTTGCACAAATGCTTTTCCTTTTCTGAGTCCAAATATGTAAAGGATGTTGTGGACTTACGTGGGGCTTCAAGCCACAGTGTGTTTTCCCAAAACATTGTACTGAAAAATGTGTACCTTTTGGGCAAAGATTTGAGATATCTCCCGATTCAGAAACAAGTAAATTCAGTGTTTCTTCTGCCATTTTTGAGTTTAGAGAAAGAATTCTTTGGAGAATCCTTAATTAAAGATAGCAACAAAACGATGGTAGTCAATATTCTTTTGTCTTTGCACTGATGCTTTCTAAAACTAAAATTTCTCTTCAGGCTGGAATGAATTTAGAATTTGTGGAAATTTTTAGCCTAGAACTGGTATGTTAAGTGAAAAGTTGAAAAATCTAAGTGAAATTTCTGCAAAAATCTTTTAGAGTCCTGCCTGGCCGTGGGAATTAGAAAGAACGGAGAGATACGACTGGTAGGTGTATTAGTGCAGCGGCTAGAGATGATACAGCAGGGTGGAAAAACAGGTACGTCTTTGTAGGGAAAGAGGAGACCTCCTTAAAGGGAAATGTGGGGAGGACTTTTCATGTACGACCATGTAAGTGTCATTTTTGACTTTGCACCTAATGTCCACCATCCAAATGAACTGTATTTCCTCCGATAGGATTTTATAGAATGTTACCTTATTCGGTGTTACCTTATTTGTCTCTTTTTAACCTTCCTTTTATTTCCTGGTGTGTCGGTGTAAGTAAACTGGGGCGCGGTGGCAACGTGTGTGCCCAGCAGCGCCGTGCCGAGGAAAAGCCGGCCGGGAAGGGCTTCCCCTGAGCCCCCGTGCTGCTGCCGTGCACGTCCCCTTGCAGTCACTGAGCACAGAGCCCCATGCGTTCGTGGTGCAGCACCTCCTGTCCCTCTGCGCTGGCTCCCCGTCGCCGGCTCCTCGCCCAGGCGCCTTCTCGTGGCCATCGTGGGACTGGGTACCCCAAGGCTGGCACCCGAGCGCCCTCCGAGCCTTGCAGCCAGGCAGGAGGAGCCCTGGTGCTTGGGGATACAACAGGGATTCCTTTTAAATACAGGAGATTATCTGAATGTGTTCTCACAACAAGGCAATTTCCCCAAAGGCTCTTTAAATTCGTCTTACTCCTTTCATGAAAAAAAAAAATCAGACTTGCCTATCTGATCTTTGTAATAAGCTTGAGCAGATAAAACCTGGAAGTTTTAATGCAAATTAAAATCAGCTGTAGAACAGGACGGATCAGACGGTTGTATTTGGAAACATTGCTGCCCATTTGATCTAAATTCAATAGTAACCTTATTTTATGTTTTCATGCATTTCTCAAAAGGACATTTTCTTTCCTCTGCCTCCTTTTGCCTCATCGAGACGCAGCTCGAGGTCCTTGTGTTGCTGCAAGGGGGACGTTCTAAGGCCATCAGCAGAAAGCTAAGAGCAGAGTAGGGCCCCCAAATGGGCAGCCAGTTATTTTTATTTATTTCCATGGATTTTACGTGGCCCCTGGAGGCTGTTCAGAGCGTGATCTGCCTGGGTTAACATCGTATTTGAAGTCAGTGCTCATGTGAGGGCAGCTCGTGCCAACATTGAGGCGCCGGCGCTGCCGCTGCTGCTGCTCAGGCTGCTGCTCCTTGCCCGACAGCCCAGCGTGATGCATCAAGCAGGGCAGGGCATTTGCTTCCCTTATGTGCCCGTGCGGGCCTTGTGGGCTTCAGCCAGAGCGATCTTGGTGGGGGACAAGGGCCCTTAATTATGCTGGGAGCTGTATTGGTGAAGTCTTAATAAATATTCCAGTCTGTTGCATGTAGCTGCAGCAGGGATAGGAAGCCCCATGTGCAGCCCTGCCTGCCCTGCACTCGGGTGATCCTGGGGCACCACGCGCAGAGACCCGGTGCTGCAGACGCCCACGGCGCACGACACGGGCAGCAGGCGAGCGTGCGAGGATGGAGCCCAGGGGTAATTGAAGGAGACAGAAGGAAGTGTCGGATTTGTCAGTGCTGCAGCGCCCTGCCCCAGTGGCGCTTCACCAGCCTATTGGTGATTTCCAGAGAGCAGGGAAAAAAGTGTCCATGTCTGACAACAAGTGTGACCTGTGGATGCATCACCAAATGGGAGCGCGTTTCTGCCAGCAAATCTGGGCTTTGCAGAGCCTCTGAACCCACCTCTGCTGCCTAAGAGCAGAAAACATTCCAAAGGAAAAATCAGCTTCCTGAGCTTCTGCTTTTCAGATCTCTTATCTATTTACCTACCTGACAGTGCGTACCTATAGCTGACACTATGGCATTAAATATGCTTCTATATATATTTTTATATATATCTCTGTTTGTGGGGGTGCTTTCAGAATTGTTCCCTCCCAGTCGACAGGCCCTTCTGCAGAGGAGAGCTTCTAAGTGTTGCAGTGTCCCCTCGTCAGCCGAGTGTGACAGAGAAGCCTCATGCACCAGAAAGCTGCACAACCAGCACCGCAGACTGTGCGGGTGCTTAATAGGGCTTGGGGAAAAGAGTTAATCAGGGATCTAATCTAGCGTATAATTTCTCAGTTTGATTAGCTGTTTGTGCTAATGAGCTGCAGACGCGGCACGTGCGAGACCAGCAGCCTCTGGTGTGTTTGGAAATCAGAGCGGCCTCAGGGCTGGCCTGGCTGGGCTCATCTGCCGCCTCCCGGCCCCGTTTGGTCCCTTTGGGTTGTAGGCAACAAGAACCTCACGTTGGAGCTTGCACTGATGCACAACTAGAGCTTTATGTATGCACATGATGAAAGTGTCCTGCATTTAGAAATGTACCTGTTTATATAGATTTTTTTCCTTTTACCAATTTTAACATAGGATATTGCAGCTTTGATAAACCGGGCATTATTATTTAAATACTATCTTCAAACAGTCAGTCATTTTGGAGGCAGTAAACTAGGCCTTCATATATTTTTCCACTTGAAATGCGACTAGAAAACATTAACGTCTACTGTTTCATGTTATACTTAGTTAAGTAGTTAATAGATAGTCATATTTTTAAATAACTCTGCTATATTTTTTTCCCTTTTCCTGACCTCACTGGCAGGTCCTTTAGCTTCAAATCCGGTAGTTACCTGGATCAGAGAGGCAGATGTATTGCAGCAAAAGCATCACTTTTACAGATGAATAAGCCACCCGTAATCCTGGCATTCATTATGTGCCCTTAATGGTCATTAGT